>CM041552.1:3059986-3167486 GCA_023238725.1 Scortum barcoo | reverse complement strand
ATATCTTTATGTACTTAAATGGGTGTATCATACACACACACAGAGACTCCCACTGAAATAGTCCTTGACCTCATCCATGACAACATGCCTCAAAGTTCAGGCAGATACAATAAAATATCACTTGTACAGGTAAGTTGTAGTGTTACAGTGTGGAGTTACAGCAACTACAATGCATTTTCTGATGTTGTTTGTGTATATGCATGTTATGACCCGGCTCACTGGGGCAATAGGAATTCACATAAAACCAGATGTTTGTGGTTAACAAAGTGATTTATTAGGAGGATGGTAAAGTTTCTTTAAACAATCTCAAAAAAGAATGGGCTGAGGGTGCTGTTCAAAACTATATACACAAGTTTAACCAAGAAAGGGCTCTACTAGAATTAGTACAATCTCACAAAGCAAAACAGAACAAAAGTTTCCTAGTCCACTTAAGGAACCAAAACACAGACAAAACAGCACCTCTTTTCCTAGTGCAGCTAACAGAAATCTCAAAACCAGGACATAGGAACACAGCTATTTAAGCGCTGGTAACCAGCACAACACAAACCAATTAAATGGATACAAGACATTAAGGTTTGTATAACTCAGTTCACTCACAACAAAATCTAGACAGGGCATCTGCCAACACATTTTCTGACCCGTTTTGTGTCCAGGTTGTAGTCTTATAGTAGCCCACTGCATGAGTCGCTGATTTTTGGTGTAGAAAGACAAGAGGGTTATTATGAGTGAAGACTACAACTGGCATAGGACTCACCAGTCGGACCACTCACACATTGGAGAAGCACTTGAACGTTGGGTCCGCTTTTTGAGCAGCGCACAGGTGTTCCCTGGATACCGGGAGAGCAGTGCAGTCTGGAAATGGCACATCTGGCCCTGCAGAGCAGTGCGCCAGCTACTCCATGTGGCACTGTTGGACCATCAGTGCGCCAGCTCAGTGGCACTCACAGTGAGACTTCACTATGGTCTCTGCCTCATTCTCCACCACAGCTTCTCCTGAAAGAGCTTACATAAGCACACTGTTGGACAGGGAGACAGTGTTCATTTTAGTTGACTAAGCCAAGTAATGGCACAGGATGGAAACAAATCAGAAAGTGCCTCGGTTACGTTACTGGCCTCCATATACTTGAGTCAAATCATTTATCAGGTAATCCATCAACTCCAGTGCAGGAGTCACTTTACCCCCAGCAATATCATTACCCATTAGAAGGGCAATGCCTTGAATTGGTAATGCACTGCAAACAGCCATCGAAAATAAACTTATCAGGCCCCTAGACTTAAAAGTCTGGGTCCTCCAACAGCTGTGACTAGTTGTGACTGCACATGTACACGATGTACAAATTTATTTATTTATTTAAAACCTAAAGTGGTTAAAGTGGTTAAGTTAGTTAAATTGGTTAAGTGATTAAAATCTTAAATTGGTTAAACAAACATTGTTTGCCTCGTCTGAGGCTTGCAGGTTCCTCACTGATTCTGTTGGGTCCACAATCTGTGTCTGTGTGGAGAGAAGGTCCAGTAGCTCCATACATCTGAGTTGTGACACCCTCTGTCCTTATGGACTAAACCCATGAACTCAGTATATTGATGATGATTTTCTCTGTACATGTGGCATCTATTGCACGTCTGTCTGTCCCAGGGAGAGGGATCCCTCATCTGTGGCTCTTCCTCAGGTTTCTTCTTTTTCCCATAAATGGTTTTTTGAAGTTTTTCCTGACTCGGTTCGAGGGTCTAAGGACAGAGGGTGTCACAACTGTACAGACTGTAAAGCCCTCCAGAGGCAAATGATGTTTGTGATTTTGGGCTTTAAATAAATATATTTGATTTTTTTTTACTTTATATATATATACACACACTTTATATATATATTTTAAACTGAACAATACTTTAAATTCCAACAATTATTCTCTACAATTGTTTTGACCATTAATTAGAAAAGGAGTTACATTGGTTGCTTTGATAATGACATCATCATGCTGCTCTGGGTGTCCATGGACTTGAACAGTTTAAAAGAAGCAGAGCCAGAGTTACTGCTCAGGTCGGAGGAATTCACATTATCATTCACACAATGTCATAAACTGTGTTTGTTTTTGTTTCTTTTTGCCTAACCATGACACTGACTTTGTTGAGTTGAGATGTTTGTCACATTTGATTTCTTACTAATATGTTTACTGTAAGTGCACTGAATACTGTTTGTGTTGCTGTTTTAGCTGCTGATAAATGTTAAAATTGAAACAAGTTGCAGACCTGCAAATATGTGGCAAAATGTAAAATTGGTATTATATAAATTATACTATGCACATCTGTAACTGTGTTTTGAACCAAATCAAGAATCATGATAAACTCTACACAGGTTTCATATTTTGCACTTGGTGCCTACTTAGACACACAGTCATTTAAATACTTAGTTTTCATGATAATTATGTTCTTTTATAGCTTAATTCTTTGTACTAATGTTTTCCTCATTGTGATTATCTATTTGAACAGAAGCTTACATGAACCCATGTACATTTTTATGTGCAGCCTGTTTGTAAATGAACTGTATGGTAGCACAGCCTTGTTTCCTTTCCTTCTGATTCAGATCCTCTCTGACATTCACATTGTTTCTGCTTCATTTTGTTTCCTGCAGATTTTCTGTGTGTACTCTTATGCAAGTGTGGAGTTTACTAACTTAGCCATCATGTCTTATGATAGATACCTTGCTATATGTTGTCCTCTACAGTATAACGCACATATGACATCAAATAAGATTGCCATGCTTGTTGCTGTTATATGGTTGCCTCCTTTTTCTGCTGTTTCTATTACAACATACTTGAGTACCTCTTTACAGTTGTGTGGGAACATCATAAATAGAGTATCCTGTAACAACTACTCCATCATAAAACTGGCTTGCTATGATACCAGACTAAATAATATCTATGAACTCATTGCTACTTTTCTAACAGTCTGTGTTCCAGTATCTGTAATCTTTTACACTTACATTAAGATTCTCAAAGTTTGTTTTTCTGGTTCTAAACAGACCAGACAAAAAGCTGTCAGTACCTGCACTCCTCACCTTGCTTCACTCCTGAACTTTTCTTTTGGGGTTTCTTTTGAAATATTACAGAGCAGGTTTAATATGAACAGTGTACCCAATATGCTGCGAATATTTTTATCACTCTATTTTCTTACATGCCAACCACTCTTCAACCCTTTAATGTACGGCCTCAACATGTCCAAAATACGCAGCATATGTAAAAGTCTGATTTCAAGTTCTCTTGAGAAGTGTAAATCATCCAACAGATTTGTTCAGGTTGAGTAACAAAAGAAAAAAGTACCTATGCTCTTGTCTCACTAATTTCAACAGTAATACTTCTTTCAGATAGATTATTGCTCACAAAGGTTTTCATGTTATAATGTACGTTTTACAAATTACAAAAAAGTTTGGCTTGACTTTGGCCTGATGACACAATGATGCATAGTTTTATATTCACTTGGTGAAATGTGATCAGTTTTTGTAATTATTATTCTTAAGTTCTTATTCTTATTATAAAACCATATTTTAATCTTCTATATGAAAAAAAGGCACATGATCAAATATCCTAAAACCTTAGCACTCATAATCAGTCATTCCCTTGGTGAAAATTTGAAAGTCATTTGAAATGACCTACTCTGCATGAATTAAGTAATGCAATAAAGTAAATTTGTTAATTTACTTGTCCTTGCTCTTTTGTTAAATATTAGATAAAAGATCAATAGCTTTTTGACCAGCAGCTTCAGAAAGCAGGAAGAGGTCCAGTCCAGAGAAATGTTTGTTAGGCCTTGTTTTCTTAAGACTGTAATCATCTCCACAAGAGGTCTAGATGATCCAGTCACATTATGATTATATTGTGTTCTGAATCATTTGTATCGTCAGTAACATGTTTTTCCTGATTCAGGCCATATTCAGATACTAAGATACATATCACATTAATACCAGCCTGAAATGAGGTCTAAGATAAGGCTTTCAGGGAAATTATGTATTCTGCACAAGAAGGGAAGGAGGTAAGGACAAGGGAGTACACTAACATATCAACAATGCTAGTGGCTCTACTGATGGCACTATTGATTTGTTCATCTTCCAGATTTCATACAGACAACCAAGTTGCCCCTAGGGTAAATCCTAAAAGTTTTGAAGATCCTGCACCTTTTCCAGTAGTGCCATCAGAACGTCAATGCTTTCTTTTAATCTGTGAAATATCTCAAATACTACTTGGTGGAGTGGCATAAAAATTGGTACAAACATTCATGGGTCCCAGATAAGTTTGACTTTTCAGTGACTCTTACAGCACCACTGTGAGGTTCATACTTGTAGTTCTTAGGGAAATATCTAAAGAACTTTTGGATGGACTGTAATGTAATGAAATGCGGTTCAGATATTCATGTTCTCTTTGGGGTGAATTGTAATATTTTTGTTTCTCGCACCATTGTCTTGCAGAACAAATTAGACCATCTGCATCTTCACCCATGGCTCTGTACTTTTAAAAATGTTTTTCTTCTGTTCTGTGTGCTCGTACTCACTGGTATAAAGTACAAGTACGCTACACTTTCATGGTGATGCAGAGGTAATTTGTTTATGTGACACATTAAAAGTAAAAAGAAAAAAAGCATTCAGCTGGGAATACAACTTTGGTATAGTTGGAAAACATTTCACAGATTTAAAAGTCCCAGATCAATAACACGTGAGCAACAAGCTACAACCTCATATTCATTAAAATGAGCTGTCTTCTGGACAAATGAACTACCAGTCTGAGATAACACAATGTAAAAAATAAAAAGTGCAAAGTGCCTTCCAAGCTTAGTTACTGATCCAGATTAGACATCCATATACAAATCCAATGTCGATACCAGCTGGATGAGCTCTAAGATCCGGGGCTCAGGTGAAATCTGTATTATGATGTTTTCATTAAAGCTATTTTGATGTTATCGTAGGAGTAGTATGTGTGTTACCAGTGACATTGACAATGTCTTTTAGATCTCAGGAGTTCCCTGATTGGCCCAGAGGTTTTTTCAAGCAGCAGTTTGGTACTGGAAGGCTAGGAGGGCTGCAGCCTCAGTGGTCGCACAGGTAAAAACCTGGGTGTAGGAAGATTTTGAGGAGGCAATGGAGAAGGACTTTTGGTTGGCCTTGAGTAAGTTCTGGCAAACTGTCAGATGACTTGGGTGTTTTTAGGAGGGGAACACTGTTGACCCGCACTGGGGACACTGTGGGGCAGTGGAAGGGAAGGAGCATTTTGAAGATCTCGTAAACCCAGTGGGTACGCTCTGTGTGGAGGAGGTAGAGCTAGAAGATCCTGGGGAGCCTCGCTCATCTGAGTGGCAGAGGTCACTGGGATAGTCAAAAATCTCCTCAGCAGCCAAGATCCAAGCATGGATAAGATTTGCCTACAGATGCCAAAGGCTCTGGACACTGTGGGGGTGTTATGGCTGACATGCCTCTTCAGTGTCACATGTAAATTTGAGACTGTGCTCGTGGAGTGGCAGATGTGGGTTGGTGGTCCCCTTTAATAAAAAGGAGGACTTGAAGGTGTGCTCCAACTGTTTGTGTTGTCGAACCTTGGATACTGGAAGAACAATGCAGATTCTTTCCCAGCTGTGGAAGAGTGGACTAGCTTTATTTTCTTTTTTTTTTTTTACCTTCTTGGGGTTACTCAGAAGGGCATGGAAGTTTGCTCATCCATTCTATTGTGTTTTGCAGACTTGGAGACAGTTTACGACCAGGTCCCCCCAGGAGCCTTGTGGAGGACACTGTGGAAGTATGGGGCTCTGGGTGTGTAGCCATCTGGTCCCTATATAACCCAAGTGACAACTGTGTCCATATTCTCTGCAAACAGTCAAACAGCTGGTGGTGGCCTCTGCCAGGATTTCCCCCTGTCACGATCCTGTTTGTGATAGTCATGAACAGGATCTCAAGATGCCACCAGGGGGAGGAGAGCATCCGATTTGTGAACCTCAGAATTGTGTCTCTGCCATTTGCAGATGAGCACCTCCAGGTCTGAGGCCATGGCTCTCATCCAGAAAAGGGTGGATCGCTCCCTATAAGTTGGGAGTGAACTGCTGCCTCATGTGGAGGAGTTTAGGTATGTCAGTTGGAATTGGATTTTTAAATTTAAATAAAATTTATCCAATTTAGCTCAATAACCAAAATGGCAATGCATCATTATGGACCATATAATTTACATATGATAGGGAGGGAAACTATCTAAATTTTTTGTTTTTATCTTTAGCTGGCTACAGCTATCAAACGTGCAAGCTTACACATGATGAACACTCTTGGTTTGGCTGTATTGTTGACTGCTGGTCTGCAGAAATTGCAGTAAGTGCTCAGGCAAGTTGAACAGCTTACAAATTACACAGAAAGTGAAATTCAGGTCTTAACTCAGTTGTGACCTCTTATGTAGTTACTGCTGCTTTACTATGAATCTTTTTGTAGTTTGCTATATATTTATTTATGTATGTATTTATTTATTTTTCATTCCAGTAACTACTCTCTGCAAGTTTTTGAGCATCAATTAGAAAAGGCTTTACATTGGTTGTTTTTTAAACTTATTTTTTGGGGCTTTTTTACCCTTTATTATTCATAGGACAGCTGAAGAGTGACAGGAAAGCTGGGAGAGAGACAGAGGATGACACGCATCAAATGGGCCGCAGGCAGGAATCGAACCCCGGCATCTGCAGTGAGACTCACGGCCTCATACATGGGCGCGCTTTACCAACAGAGCCACCTGTGCGCACACATTGGTTGTTTTGATAATGACATCAGTCTGCTGCTATGGGTGTCCATGGACTTGAAAAGTTTAAAAGAAACAGAGGCAGAGTTAGTGTTCAGTTAGGAGGAATTCACAGTATCACTCACACAATGTCATAAACTGTTAATATTTTTTTGCAGTTTTTTACAGTTACATTGACTTTAAAAAAGACAATGGTGAGTCTGAGATGTTTATCACATATGATTCCTTACTAATGTGTTTACTGTGAGTGTGCTGAATACTGTTTGAGTTGTTGCTTTAGCTGCAATCTCATACATGTTAACATTTAAACAGCTTGCCGATGTACAACTCTGTGGCAAAATGTAAAATTGGTATTATATAAATTATACTATACACATCTGTGACTGCATTTTGAACCAAATAAAGAATCATGATAAACTCTACACAGGTTTCAAATTTTGCACTTGGTGCCTACTTTGACACAGAGTCATTTAAATACTTAGTTTTCATGATAATTATGTTCTTTTATAGTTTAATTCTTTGTGCCAATGTTTTGCTTGTTGTGATTATCTGTATGAACAGAAGCTTACATGAACCCATGTACATTTTTATGTGCAGCCTGTTTGTAAATGAACTGTATGGTAGCACAGCCTTGTTTCCTTTCCTTCTGATTCAGATCCTCTCTGACATTCACATTGTTTCTGCTTCATTTTGTTTCCTGCAGATTTTCTGTGTGTACTCTTATGCAAGTGTGGAGTTTACTAACTTAGCCATCATGTCTTATGATAGATACCTTGCTATATGTTGTCCTCTACAGTATAACGCACATATGACATCAAATAAGATTGCCATGCTTGTTGCTGTTATATGGTTGCCTCCTTTGTCTGCTGTTTTTATTACAACATACTTGAGTACCTCTTTACAGTTGTGTGGGAACATCATAAATAAAGTATACTGTAATAACTACTCCATCATAAAACTGGCTTGCTATGATACCAGACTAAATAATATTTATGAACTCATTGCTGCTTCTCTAACAGTCTGTGTCCCAGTATCTGTAATCTTTTACACTTACATTAAGATTCTCAAAGTTTGTTTTTCTGGTTCTAAACAGACCAGACAAAAAGCTGTCAGTACCTGCACTCCTCACCTTGCTTCACTCCTGAACTTTTCTTTTGGGGTTTCTTTTGAAATATTACAGAGCAGGTTTAATATGAACAGTGTACCCAATATGCTGCAAATATTCTTATCACTGTATTTTCTTACATGCCAACCACTCTTCAACCCTTTAATGTACGGCCTCAACATGTCCAAAATACGCAGCATATGTAAAAGTCTGATTTCAAGTTCTCTTGAGAAGTGTAAATCATCCAACAGATTTGTTCAGGTTGAGTAACAAAAGAAAAAAGTACCTATGCTCTTGTCTCACTAATTTCAACAGTAATACTTCTTTCAGATAGATTATTGCTCACAAAGGTTTTCATGTTATAATGTACGTTTTACAAATTACAAAAAAGTTTGGCTTGACTTTGGCCTGATGACACAATGATGCATAGTTTTATATTCACTTGGTGAAATGTGATCAGTTTTTGTAATTATTATTCTTGAGTTCTTATTCTTATTATAAAACCATGTTTTAATCTTCTATATGAAAAAAAGGCACATGATCAAATATCCTAAAACCTTAGCACTCATAATCAGTCATTCCCTTGGTGAAAATTTGAAAGTCATTTGAAATGACCTACTCTGCATGAATTAAGTAATGCAATAAAGTAAATTTGTTAATTTACTTGTCCTTGCTCTTTTGTTAAATATTAGATAAAAGATCAATAGCTTTTTGACCAGCAGCTTCAGAAAGCAGGAAGAGGTCCAGTCCAGAGAAATGTTTGTTAGGCCTTGTTTTCTTAAGACTGTAATCATCTCCACAAGAGGTCTAGATGATCCAGTCACATTATGATTATATTGTGTTCTGAATCATTTGTATCGTCAGTAACATGTTTTTCCTGATTCAGGCCATATTCAGATACTAAGATACATATCACATTAATACCAGCCTGAAATGAGGTCTAAGATAAGGCTTTCAGGGAAATTATGTATTCTGCACAAGAAGGGAAGGAGGTAAGGACAAGGGAGTACACTAACATATCAACAATGCTAGTGGCTCTACTGATGGCACTATTGATTTGTTCATCTTCCAGATTTCATACAGACAACCAAGTTGCCCCTAGGGTAAATCCTAAAAGTTTTGAAGATCCTGCACCTTTTCCAGTAGTGCCATCAGAACGTCAATGCTTTCTTTTAATCTGTGAAATATCTCAAATACTACTTGATGGAGTGGCATAAAAATTGGTACAAACATTCATGGGTCCCAGATAAGTTTGACTTTTCAGTGACTCTTACAGCACCACTGTGAGGTTCATACTTGTAGTTCTTAGGGAAATATCTAAAGAACTTTTGGATGGACTGTAATGTAATGAAATGCGGTTCAGATATTCGTGTTCTCTTTGGGGTGAATTGTAATATTTTTTTTTCTCGCACCATTGCCTTGCAGAACAAATTAGACCATCTGCATCTTCACCCATTGCTCTGTACTTTTTAAAATGTTTTTCTTCTGTTCTGTGTGCTCGTACTCACTGGTATAAAGTACAAGTACGCTACACTTTCATGGTGATGCAGAGGTAATTTGTTTATGTGACACATTAAAAGTAAAAAGAAAAAAAGCATTCAGCTGGGAATACAACTTTGGTACAGTTGGAAAACATTTCACAGATTTAAAAGTCCCAGATCAATAACACGTGAGCAACAAGCTACAACCTCATATTCATTAAAATGAGCTGTCTTCTGGACAAATGAACTACTAGTCTGAGATAACACAATGTAAAAAATAAAAAGTGCAAAGTGCCTTCCAAGCTTAGTTACTGATCCAGATTAGACATCCATATACAAATCCAATGTACTTGTACTTTATACCCTCCTCGCAGCTGATTCTGGTTTTTTGTCCATCCTCATCCTCCTTCATTTAAGTGCTGCTTTTGACACCATATCACACTCCATCCTTCTCAGCAGACTCTCTTCCCTTGGTATCACTTCCACCCCCCTTCTCTGGTTTCAGTCCTACCTCAATGACCGCACTCAGTCTATAAAACTTAAATCATTCACTTCCAACCACTCCACAGTTTCCACTGGTGTCCCCCAAGGCTCTGTCTTGGGGCCACTTCTATTCATCACCTATATTCTCCCCCTTGGCCTTATCTTTCGTAAATTTGACATCTGCTTTCACTGTTACGCGGATGACACCCAGCTCTACCTTTCTTGTAAACCTAACTCCACACTCCCACCTTACTTCCCTCCATGCCTGTCTCTGTGAAATAAAATCCTGGTTCACTTCCAATTTCCTAAAATTGAACAGCAATAAAACCGAAATCCTCCTTACTGGCACCAAATCCACCCTCTCGAAAGTTGACAGTTTTTCCCTCACCTATTGACAACACCTCTGTTTTCCCCTCCCCCCAGGTTAAGAGTCTGGGTGTCTTCCTCGACAGCACATTATCCTTCAACTCACACATCAATAATATCACCCGCTCAGCCTATTTCCATTTGCGCAATATTAACCGCCTTCGCCCCTCCCTCACCCCCCACACCACCTCTATTCTTGTGCACAGCCTTGTCACCTCCCGCCTGGATTACTGTAACTCTCTACTTTTTGGTCTTCCACAAAAATCTCTCCATAAACTTCAAATGGTCCAGAACGCCGCTGCCCGCATCATCACCCGAACTCCATCCTACCATCACATTACACCCATTCTGCAGGAACTCCACTGGCTCCCAATTAAATATAGAATAGAATATAAGATTCTCCTCTACACATATAAATCTATTCACAACCTCGCCCCCTCTTACCTCTCGGACCTTCTCCACGTAGTTACCCCATCCCGATGTCTTCGATCCTCCTCCTCAATCCATCTTACTGTCCCTCCTGCCCGCCTCAGCACCATGGGAAGTAGAGCTTTCAGTTGCTCTGCTCCCCAGCTCTGGAACACACTTCCTCCTGATCTCCGCAACACTGACTCCCTTCCCACCTTTATGTCCAAACTCAAAACTCATCTCTTTAAAATAGCATACTCACTGTAACCTTGTTCTCCATTACTCCCTCACCTCACTATCTTTTCTGTGATGTTTTTTTTTTTTAATTGTGTTGTTTACTCTTTTACTTTGTTGTTTTTATTCTAAACTTTTAGTGCTGTTAATTCATTTATTGTACAGTGTCCTTGGGTGCTCTGAAAGGCGCTTTAAATAAAATGTATTATTATTATTAATGTCGATACCAGCTGGATGAGCTCTAAGATCCGGGGCTCAGGTGAAATCTGTATTATGATGTTTTCATTAAAGCTATTTTGATGTTATCGTAGGAGTAGTATGTGTGTTACCAGTGACATTGACAATGTCTTTTAGATCTCAGGAGTTCCCTGATTGGCCCAGAGGTTTTTTCAAGCAGCAGTTTGGTACTGGAAGGCTAGGAGGGCTGCAGCCTCAGTGGTCGCACAGGTAAAAACCTGGGTGTAGGAAGATTTTGAGGAGGCAATGGAGAAGGACTTTTGGTTGGCCTTGAGTAAGTTCTGGCAAACTGTCAGATGACTTGGGTGTTTTTAGGAGGGGAACACTGTTGACCCGCACTGGGGACACTGTGGGGCAGTGGAAGGGAAGGAGCATTTTGAAGATCTCGTAAACCCAGTGGGTACGCCCTCTGTGGAGGAGGTAGAGCTAGAAGATCCTGGGGAGCCTCGCTCATCTGAGTGGCAGAGGTCACTGGGATAGTCAAAAATCTCCTCAGCAGCCAAGATCCAAGCATGGATAAGATTTGCCTACAGATGGCCAAAGGCTCTGGACACTGTGGGTGTGTTATGGCTGACATGCCTCTTCAGTGTCACATGTAAATCTGAGACTGTGCTCGTGGAGTGGCAGATTTGGGTTGGTGGCCCCCTTTATTAAAAAGGAGGACCTGAAGGTGTGCTCCAAATATTTGTGTTGTCGAACCTTGGATACTGGAAAAACAATGCAGATTCTTTCCCAGCTGTGGAAGAGTGGACTAGCTTTATTTTCTTTTTTTTTTTTTACCTTCTTGGGGTTACTCAGAAGGGCATGGAAGTTTGCTCATCCATTCTATTGTGTTTTGCAGACTTGGAGACAGTTTACGACCAGGTCCCCCCAGGAGCCTTGTGGAGGACACTGTGGAAGTATGGGGCTCTGGGTGTGTAGCCATCTGGTCCCTATATAACCCAAGTGACAACTGTGTCCATATTCTCTGCAAACAGTCAAACAGCTGGTGGTGGCCTCTGCCAGGATTTCCCCCTGTCACGATCCTGTTTGTGATATTCATTAACAGGATCTCAAGGTGCCACCAGGGGGAGGAGAGCATCTGATTTGTGAACCTCAGAATTGTGTCTCTGCCATTTGCAGATGAGCACCTCCAGGTCTGAGGCCATGGCTCTCATCCAGAAAAGGGTGGATCGCTCCCTATAAGTTGGGAGTGAACTGCTGCCTCATGTGGAGGAGTTTAGGTATATCAGTTGGAATTGGATTTTAAAATTTAAATAAAATTTATCCAGTTTAGCTCAATAACCAAAATGGCAATGCATCATTATGGACCATATAATTTACATATGATAGGGAGGGAAACTATCTAAATTTTTTGTTTTTATCTTTAGCTGGCTACAGCTATCAAACGTGCAAGCTTACACATGATGAACACTCTTGGTTTGGCTGTATTGTTGACTGCTGGTCTGCAGAAATTGCAGTAAGTGCTCAGGCAAGTTGAACAGCTTACAAATTACACAGAAAGTGAAATTCAGGTCTTAACTCAGTTGTGACCTCTTATGTAGCTACTGCTACTTCACTATGAATCTTTTTGTAGTTTGCTATATATTTATTTATGTATGTATTTATTTATTTTTCATTCCAGTAACTACTCTCTGCAAGTTTTTGAGCATCAATTAGAAAAGGCTTTACATTGGTTGTTTTTTAAACTTATTTTTTATTTACTTATATATTTTTTTTTTTATTTTTTTACCCTTTATTATTCATAGGACAGTTGAAGAGTGACAGGAAAGCTGGGAGAGAGACAGAGGATGACACGCATCAAATGGGCCGCAGGCAGGAATCGAACCCCGGCATTTGCAGTGAGACTCACGGCCTCATACATGGGCGCGCTTTACCAACAGAGCCACCTGTGCGCACACATTGGTTGTTTTGATAATGACATCAGTCTGCTGCTATGGGTGTCCATGGACTTGAAAAGTTTAAAAGAAACAGAGGCAGAGTTAGTGTTCAGTTAGGAGGAATTCACAGTATCACTCACACAATGTCACAAACTATGTTTGTTTCTGTTTCTTTGGAATTTGCGTTGCGCCATCTGAAACCGAGGTTTGAAAGTCCAGTGTATTCTGTTATACAGCACCCTAGAAAATGGTTTATGAGGAAGGTTGAATAATGTGATATTGCCCACTTTAAAAAGGTGGTTGCACTTTGAACAGGCACTGTCCCTGACCTCTGAGCAACACCGAATAGGCCTGCCAATAAAGCCAAACAATATCAAGAACCATCAGCATCTTAATCTTGATCTCATTCACCCCTGGCACTGTGTTTCTGTTTAGCTTTATGAATACCTCAGTGACCTCTGCCAGAAAAATGGATTAGGTTTCTCCTGAACATTGGATTTTCAAAAATCCCTCTTGTTTCAGAAATCCTGTTTCTTCCATGGTCCATAAAATATCCTTAGTCCAAAACAGAACATCTCCAGGTCAAAAACAATCTGAGTGTTTTGGTGGTTTGCCAGGACCTCTTTACTGAAAGTATTTCTTTGTAGTTCACCTGAACTCCTACAATGCCAAAATTTTAACCATTAAGCTGCTGCTCTTCTATCCTATACCTGTTTACTTCCTCTTGGACCAGCCAACCCTGGTCCAAGCAAAGACACCTCCTTCAGCTTGACAGGAAACTTTACTCAAAGCAGAAATGTCTAAAATGAAGGGTATGACAAATTAATCTGGAGGTCTCTCTCTCTCTCTTCCTCCCCTGATTGCCACATAGTCATAGATTCTGATATGGCTGCTTATTCTGAACTATGCATAGACAGCAGTGAGAGCATCCCTTCCAGCTACATTTTTGTTGGCGATGTGCTAAACCCATATGTCCACAATTTGACTACCCCATGTCATCGACTTGAGCCTGAACAGGCCACATGGATATAGGCCTGGTCTCCAGCATCTCTCTAGAAAGTTCATCATGCTGATTTGGAAATTCTGTTGTAGGCCACAGTACACTTGTTAGAACAATTAGAGAAATAGTAATAGTTTGTTTAAGCGATTTATGTGACTACATCACTCCTTGCTATCACACAAAAATCTACTCTGAGTTTGTACCTGATCACCTCATACTTTCAATGGTGTGTTAAAGCACTTTCTTGATATACATAAAAAAGTGTGCCAGGAGGTACAACTGGCTAAAATGACATTAGAGACATATGTGCAAATCTTTGCAGCCACATAAAAACATGTTTAGAGGAAAAACTGCATCCATTGCAAAAGTGAGCAAGCAGCAGTTTAAGATTCAAGATTCAAGATTCAAGAATCAAGATTCTTTGTCATTCCAACACAAGTCAAACATGGATGGAGCGAGATAAGATACCCTGGTCCCGGTGCAAGCCCAAAAAGTATAAAGATATAAAAAAGTATAATATTATAAAAATAAAATAAACAAGATAAAATAAACAAGATAGAAAAGCGAAAATGAGGTAGTGCAAGATAAAACGGAATAAATATGATTTAACTGTAGTGCAAAAAAAAAGCAACAAAAGCAACTGCATTCTGTGCAGGTGTTGCAGTGTGCAGATGTGTATTGTCTTAGGGTGGCTGTCAGAAGAGGAGAGGGAGTGGGGAGTGGGGGGGAGGTGGGGGGGGCAGCAGGGGGCTACAGGGGTCCTCCAGAGTTCAACAGTCTCACAGCTTCCGGGAAGAAGCTGTTCCTCAGTCTGGTGGTCCTGCTTTTAATGCTGCCCCGCAGCCTCCTGCCTGAGGGGAGGGGGACAAACAGTTCATGTGTGCAGTGTGAGTGGGGTCCTTCATGATGCAGGAGGCCCGTGCCCGTTTCCTGCATCTGGAAGGTGTAGATGTCCGTGGTGGTGGTGGGTGGGCAGACTGCGTCCCACTGTCCTCTGTGCAGCCTTCACCACCCTCTGCAGAGCCTTCTTCTCTGCCGCCGAGCAGCTGCCGTGCCACACGATGATGCAGGAGGACAGGACGCTCTCCACCACACATCTGTAGAAGGAGGTCAGGACTGAGCTCCCCAGCCCATGGCGCGCCTCAGCCTCCTGAGGAAGTAGAGACGCTGATGTGCCTTCCTAATGAGACAGGAAGTGTTCTTGCTCCAGGTGAGGTCGTCAGAGATGTGTACGCCCAGGTACCTGAAGCTGGAGACCACTTCCACCGCAGTCCCTCCGATGTACAGGGGAGAGGGGAGGTGTCTGCCCCTTCTGAAGTCCACGATCATCTCCTTGGTCTTCTTCACGTTGATGCAGAGGTTGTTTTGCCTGCACCAACCCTCCAGGTGTTCCACCTCCTGCCTGTAGTCGGACTCGTCGTTGTTAGCGATCCGTCCCACCACAGCTGTGTCATCCGCGAACTTCACGATCAGACAGCTCGGATGTATCGCTGAGCAGTCGTGTGTGAGCAGGGTGAACAGGAGGGGGCTCAGCACGCAGCCCTGGGGGGAGCCGGTGCTGAGGCTGATGGAGGAGGAGGAGACGTCGTGGATCCTCACAGACTGCGGTCTGTCTGTCAGAAAGTCCAGGACCCAGTTACACAGGGTGAAGCTCAGTCCAAGTGTTGTGAGTTTCTGGACCAGGAGTCTGCGGTATGATTGTGTTGAACGCTGAGGTGAAATCCACAAAGAGCAGGCGGACATAAGAGTCTTTGTTCTCTAAGTGGGTGAGGGCTGTGTGGACCACAGAAGAAATGGCGTCCTCTGTGGATCTATTCTTCCTGTATGCATACTGGTGCGGGTCCACAGTGACGTCGACGCAGTCCTTGATGTGGGCCATGACCAGTCTCTCGAAGCACTTCATGACTATCGGGGTGAGGGCTACCGGCCGATAGTCATTCAGGCCTGTCACTGTGGACGTTTTGGGGATGGGGATGATCATTGTGGCAGTCTTCAGGCAGGTGGGGACCGCCGCCTGTTGGAGAGAGGTGTTGAAGATGTCCGTCAGCACCTCGGTGAGCTGGTATGCACAGCCCTTGAGCACCCGCCCGGAGATGTTGTCGGGACCAGCAGCTTTGCGTGGGTTAATCCTCTGGAGGGTCTTCCTCACCTCTGCTGCGGTCACTCTGAGGGGCTCTTCTCCTGGTGGGGGGGTGAATCTGGTGCTGGGGGAGGTGTTCGGATCATCAAAGCGGGCGTAGAAGTTGTTGAGAGCGTCGGGTAGAGAGGGGTCCCTGGGGCATTGTGCATCTCTGGTGTTATAGTCTGTGATGCACTTTATGCCCCTCCACATACTCCTTGGATCGTTGGACGTGAAGTGTCCCTGGATCCTCTGGGCGTATGCGGCCTTGGCCCTCTTCACTCCTGCAGTCAGCTGTCTTCCTAGCCGCTCTGAGTGCCAGTCTGTCACCAGACCTGAACGCAGCATCCCTAGCTTTTCAGCAGAGACCGGACCTCCGCATTCAGCCAGGGTTTCTGGTTCGGATATTCAGTTACTGTCCTGGTGCTGGTGACGTCCTCTGTGCACTTGCTGATGTAGCCGAGGACAGCCGATGTATAGTCCTCCAGGTCCACCTCTCCCTCACGGACAGCTGCCTCCCTGAAGATCTGCCAGTCTGTGCGCTGGAAACAGTCCTGCAGTGCGGGGACAGCATCACTGGGCCACACGGTGATGGTCCTCTGCTTTGGTGTGTGGCATCTGAGCAGAGGACGGTAGGCAGGGAGCAGCATGATGGAGATGTGGTCAGAGAGGCCCAGGTGGGGGTGGGGGACGGCTCTGTATGCGTCTCGTTTGTTGGTATAAACACGGTCCAGCGTGTTATTTCCCCGTGTTGGTATGGTGACATGCTGGTAGAACTTAGGCAGAGTGTCTGTCAGGTTTACGTGGTTGAAATCCCCCGCAACCACGTAAAACGCCTCCGGGTGTTTGTGCTGGAGCGAGCTGATGTTGTTGTTTAGCTCCTTCAGCGCTTCGTTAGCCTGAGCACCCGGCGGGATGTAAACAGCCGTAACAAACACCGCCGTAAACTCACGGGGCAGATAGTGTGGCCGGCACTTTACAGTCATGTGCTCTATCGCCTCGGAGCAGTGGCTGTTCACCAGAGTACAGTTTGTGCACCAGTCTTTGTTCACGTAAACGCATAATCCGCCCCCGCGGGCTTTCCCCGACCGCTGGTTGCTGGTTGCGGTCCGCACGGAAGAGAAGCCGGCCGTCGATCTGGAAGGCTGGGTCCGGCATGTTGTCGTTCAGCCAGGTTTCCGTAAGACAAAGCACCGCACAGTTCCTCATCTCACGGGAGACCCCCAGCCTCAGTCGAAGTAGGTCCAGCTTGTTGTCCAGGGAGCGGACATTGGACAGGAACAGGGACGGGATCGGTGGTCTCCCGGCGTTAGCCTTTAGCCTGGCTAGCAGTCCGCCCCGTTTGCCCCTCTTCTGCTTCCGCGCACACCGCTTCCTCTTGCCCTCTGTCCGGCGGGCAGCGCTGCGCCAGTCCGGTGTCCTCAGGAGCTGCAGTCTGCCCAGCAGGGCCCTGAGTCCGAGGTCCGCTGTTTGTATAGTTGTTGTGCTCGTGGCCGAACCATCCCTTATTTTAAAAAGTTCGGTTCGGCTGTACCTTACACGCTTGTTTACACAAGCAAAGCCGGTAAAGTTGGCCTCAAGACCAACCAGAAAAGTACTAATAGGGGGGCTTGACCCTGGGAGCACGAGAAGCCGCTGCACTGCTGCATAAATCCTAAATAATCAAATCAATTTTATTTATAGAGCCCCAAATAGATTATTATTATTATTATTATTAGTCTGCTGGGAGTTTCATGAGAAAACGTGGGGAAAGTTACTTTCAAAAAACTTATTTTAAATGACATTTTCAGCACTTCCAGTTTAATATTTTCACGATAGGTTAAATTCAAATTTATTTGTTTAGAGCCCAAAATCACAAACATTGTTTGCCTCGGAGGGCTTTACAATCTGCACAGTTGTGACACCCTCTGTCCTTAGACCCTCGAACCGAGTCAGGAAAAACTTCAAAAAACCCTTTATGGGAAAAAGAAGAAACCTGAGGAAGAGCCACAGATGAGGGATCCCTCTCCCTGGGACGGACAGACGTGCAATAGATGCCACATGTA
Organism: Scortum barcoo; assembly: GCA_023238725.1. Lineage (NCBI taxonomy): Eukaryota > Metazoa > Chordata > Actinopteri > Centrarchiformes > Terapontidae > Scortum > Scortum barcoo. The sequence goes on along the minus strand of CM041552.1, from coordinate 3,149,385 downwards.
CAGAGAACATCATCAATCATATTATGGAATTATACATGAGTCGTAATAAGCTGTAGCTATACTGAGTTCATTGGTTTAGTCCATGTCCATGTATGAAGATATCACAGGTAATGGAAATGAGTCTGTGAGTCCAGGTGCATCTCTAGATGTCCTCATATGGAGCTCTGGGCCACTCGACCTTCTCTCCACAACACAGACACAGATCATGTCCCCACCAGGCCAGTGAACCTCAGACAGATGGACCACAACCAGAATCAGTGAGGAACCTGCAAGACTGGAGAGAACAAAGAGGACCGGGGCTCCGGCAGTAACATGCACTTTACAGGACATAAGAGTATTCACATTAACCACTTTGACACTTTAACCAATTTAACTACTTTAACCAGTTTAACCACTTTAACCAGTTTCTAAAAGTGACTCCAGTTTGCACTACTACCATAATAATGAGTAAAGGAAGCAGAGAAAGAGGAAGCAGAGACAGAGGAAGAGGGAGAGGTGCCCGATGCATCATGGGAGCCCCCCGGCAGTCTAAGCCTATAGCAGCATAACTAAGGGCGAGCCTGTGCCCACCCTAACTATAAGCTTTATCAAAAAGGAAGGTTTTAAGTCTATTCTTAAACACTGACACTGTGTCTGCCTCTCGGACCCAGACTGGGAGCTGGTTCCAGAGAACAGGGGCCTGATAGCTGAAGGCTCTGCCCCCTAGACTACTTCTGGAAACCCTGGGAACTACAAGTAAGCCTGCGTTTTGGGAGCGCAGCACTCTAGTCGGATGATAAGGAGTTATCAAGTTCATTAAGATATGATGGTGCCAGACCATGTAGAGCCTTATATGTGAGGAGTAGGATTTTAAAATCCACTCTAAATTTTACAGGGAGCCAATGCAGAGAAGCCAATACTGGAGTAATATGGTCTCTTTTCCTGGTTTCTAGTCAGCACCCGAGCAGCAGCATTCTGGACCAGCTGTAGAGTCTTTAACGACTTGTTCGGGCAGCCTGATAAAAGTGAATTACAATAATCCAGCCTGGAAGAGACAAATGCATGGACTAATTTTTCAGCATCGCTTTGGGACAAAAAGTGCCGAATTTTTGCAATGTTGCGCAGGTGGTAAAAGGCAGACCTTGAAATATGCTTAATATGGGTGTCGAAGGACATATCCTGATCAAATAAAACCACAGAGGTTCCTTACAGTGGTGCTGGAGGCCCAGTTAATGCCATCCAGCAAGGCTATCTTAGGAGAAAACGTGTTCCTCAGGTGTTTCGGACCTAATAGGATCACTTCAGTTTTATCTGAGTTCAACAGCAGGAAATTTCTGGTCATCCAAGCCTTTATATCTTTAAGGCAGGCCTGGAGTTTCAGGAGCTGATCAGTTTTGTCTGGCTCCATTGATAAATATAATTGGGTGTCATCAGCATAACAATGGAAATCTATGGAGTGCCTCCTGATGATATTGCCAAGGGGCAGCATATACAAAATAAACAGAATTGGACCTAGCACTGAACCTTGTGGAACTCCATGACAGACTTTAGTATGCACAGAGGATTCATTATTAATATGAACAAACTGAGACCGATCTGATAAGTATGATCTGAACCAGTTTAATGCAGACCCTTTAATACCAAGCAGTTTTTCCATTCTCAGCAACAGGATGTGATGGTCAACTGTATCAAAGGCAGCACTGAGGTCTAACAGGACAAGTACAGACAGAAGCCCTTCTATCTGATGCTGTCAACAGGTCATTAGTGACTTTCACAAGTGCTGTTTCTGTGCTATGGTGAGCTCTAAATCCTGACTGAAAAACTTCAAAAAGACTATTACTGTGGAGATAATTACATAACTGGCTGGCAACGGCTTTCTCTAGAATCTTAGACAAAAAAGGGAGGTTGGATATTGGTCTATAATTGGCTAACACATCTGCATCAAGTGTAGGTTTTTTGATCAATGGTTTAATTACAGCTACTTTAAAAGACTTGGGTACAAAGCCTGACACCAGAGACAGATTAATAATATGCAGCAGCGATGTGCCAATAAATGGGAAAACTTCCTTAAGCAGCGTAGTTGGGATCGGGTCTAGGAGACAAGTTGTTGCTTTCGATGATGAAACTAACGAGGATAATTCGGGAAGGCCAATTGGAATAAAACTGTCTAAGCAATTGTCAGGTTTTAATGTATCTGCTCCTAAATTTCCTGAGTCTGAAGGCACGTTAGATAGATCGGAGTCTAACGAGGGCAGATCCTGACAAATTTTGTCCCTAATATTCAAAATCTTGTCATTAAAGAAGCTCATGAAATCATTACTACTTAAACTTAAGGGGAATGCAGGGTTCAATAGAGCTATGGCTCTGTGTCAGCCTGGCTACAGTGCTGAAAAGAAACCTAGGGCAGTTCTTATTTTCCTCTATTAATGCCGAATAGTAGGCTGCTTCTGGCATTACACAGGGCTTTCCTATACGTTTTGAGACTCTCTTTCCAGGCTAGGCGAGAGTCCTCCTCTTTGGTGGAGCGCCATATCCTTTCCAATTGTCGCGTTGTTTGTTTTAACTTGCGAGTTGCAGAGTTAAACCATGGTGCCAGTCTCTTTCTGTTTTATAATCTTTCTTTTTAGGGGCGCAACAGAGTCCAGAGTGCCTCTGAGTGAGTCCATGGTGTTTCTAACAAGTTAAGTTGGTCAATTTGGGGGGAGCTCAAAAAATTATGAGAGTCGTCAGAGATACTAGGAAATCTTACTGACTTTAATGCTGTCGGAATTGCTTCCTTAAATTTAGTCCTAGTACAATCGGGTAACCATCTAGTGAACACTAATTTTTCTAGAGGTGCATAGTCCAGTAATAGGAATTCAAATGATACTAAGTAGTGGTCTGATAACACAGGATTTTGGGGGGAGACTATTAAGCTCAATATGCAATACCATGGGTGAGGACCAAATCAAGGGTGTGATTGTGACAGTGAGTTTGAGAATTTACTCTCTGAGAAAACCCAATGGAGTCCAATAATGAGATGAATGCTGTGCTAAGACTGTCACTATCCATGTCCACATGAATATTAAAATCACCTACAATAATTACCTTCTCATTTTCAAGGACTAAATTTGACAAGAACTCTGAAAATTCAGATAAGAATTCAGAGTATGGGCCTGGGGGGCGGTACACTACAGCAACTAGTATTGGCTTTGTGCTCCTCCAGGCTGGAGATGAAAGAGTAATAACAAGGCTTTCAAATGAGCTGTAGCCCTCTTTAGGCCGAGAATTTATTAATAGGGCTGAATTAAAAATGGCTGCAACTCCACCTCCTCGTCCAGTGTCTCGAGGAACATGAATGTTAGAATGACTCGGTGGAGTGGATTCATTTAGGCTAACAAATTCTTCCTGACCTAGCCAGGTCTCAGTAAGGCAGAACAGGTCTATAGACAGATCAGAGTCAGATATCAAATAATTTATCAGAACAGCCTTAGAGGCCAGAGATCTGATGTTTAAGAGGCCACACTTAATTTTCTTATTATGCTGTCGCTGAGTTGCTACAGCAGTTGTGTTAATTTTTATTAGATTTTTCTGAATAACTCCCCTTTTTGGTTTTAAGAGTTTAAATGGTCGCTGGGCAGAGACAGTTTCTATTCTATATTGGGTGTGCAGCTGCTCTAATGGAGGCGCAGAGAAGCTCTGCTTACTGGTCCAACTCTGGTATGTCATGAATTAGGACTAATAAAACTTTCTATATTTCTAGACAGGAGAGCGGCTCCAGCCAAAGTGGGATGGATACCATCTCTCCTAATCAGGCCAGATCTCCCCCAAAAAGGCTGCCAATTATTAATAAAGCCCACGCCGTTTGCCAGGACACCACCTCGTTAACCACCGGTGGAATGACGACATGCGGCTGTACATGTCGTCACTGGTCAGATTAGGAAGGGGTCCAGAGAAAACTACGGAGTCCGACATCGTTTTTGCAAACTTACACACCGACTCCACATTAATTCTGGTGACTTCCGATTGGACGTAATCGGGCGTCATTAATGCCGACATGAATTACAATTTTACCATATTTACGTTTATCTTTTGCCAGCAGTTTAAATTTGACTCGATGTCGCCCCTCTGGCCCCAGGGATGCATTTGACTATGTTCCCCGGTGCTGCTAACTTCACGTGTCGGACTATGGAGCTGCCAATGACCAGAGGCTGGTTTGTCAGCGGGTGGTCGCTGAGGGGGAGAATTTATTAGACACGCCGAAGTGCTTGGTGGTGAACCTTGGTGGACTTTTTGAGCTATGCCTCCTTCGAACAGTCACCCAGCCGCCCGGCTGCCTCGGGGTCTGCCGGGGAGTGCTAGCTGATGCTAACACTGCACTCGGTCGGCTCGCAGCGGCTACTGGGGACTGGCTAACTACACGCTAGCATAACTGCTAACATTGGTGCCGAGCCGCTTCTCTAATTCTGTCAGCCTCGCCACCAAAACTACATATAAACTACATTTATTACAGGTACCATTTCCGCTAAAGGAGGCAGAGGAGTAGCTGAACATCTGACACACCGAGCAGGAGAGGAGAGGAGAGGAGGAGGGAGAGAGCCATTGCTAATAAGAGATAGCAAAGGCGCTAACCACGGAACCAAATTAATTAAAGAGTTTTACGCAAAAGTTAAGCTTTTGGACAGCTAAAAAGTCGCTAGCGGTGGTTAGTCACAGTTGTACACAATTTAGAGAGTATTTAAGAAAATTATGCTCTGGAGTCTCAAGACTATTCACACAGCTCTAGCGCAAGGAGAACAGGAAATGACACAATACGCTCACCGTAGCACGTAGGACGTCAGGTGTCCGCACGGTTACACCGTCAGCTGTAAATAAACCTACTGAAATTAAGTCTTTGCAGCAGCCTCGGTATCAGAAGTGATACAGAGCAATTTTTTGGGTAACTGTAATTACTGTAATACACAAATGCACAATTACATGTTGGTTCTATGACTGACTGGCGACCTGTTCAGGGTTTAGTCTGTCTCATCCAATGCCTCAGGATACGTTTCTGCAAATCTTTACAGATTACCAGAATATATAAAGGAAATACACAACTTGATTTATCTTATTGAGTATATTCTTCTAGTAAATTCTTCTTTTCATATGATTCACAGTCACCATGATGGTTGATGTAAGTCCAAGGCATCCATGTTTTTGTAAAGTGGAACTTATTAGTTAGATGATCTACATTTAAGAAGAAACAAGATGTACATATATTATGGATTTTAGACATTTTCAGGCCATACATTACAGGGTTAAAGAGTGGTTGGCATATAAGAAAGTATAATGGGAAAAAAGCGCAACATACTGGGTACACTGTTCATGTTAAACCTGCCAAACACTTCAAAGCAAACCTCAAAAGAAAAGTTCAACAGATAAGCAAAATGAGGAGGGCAGGTACTGACAGCTTTGTCAGGTCTGTTTAGAACCAGCTAAACAAATTTTGAGAATTTCATGTAAGAAATGGATGGGAAACAGAGGAACTAAGACAGTGAGAGCAGTGCTAAAAATTCCATAACTGTTATTGACTTTGGTGTCTGAACATGCCAATTTAACAACTAAGTAGTTCTGGCAATTCAAACTGTCAATGTTTACACACACAGTGTCAATCGAATGTTTGCATTTGCATATGTATGCAATCTGTAGGAAGCAAAAGGAAGTAGAAACAGTATAAATGTCAGAAAATCTAAATCAGAAGGAAAGGAAACAAACCTGGACTACCATATAGCCCATTTACAAACAGGCTGCACATAAAAAGGTACGTGGGTTCATGTAAGCTTCTATTTATACAGATTAGTGATGTGTGAACAATAATAGTGTACAACATTGCAAGTATGATGAAATTTAAGTATTTCAAACTTCCAACATGCAAATAACCTTCAAGATTAAAATAAGGTAAAGTTGATGAAGCTGAATTCACCATAACTCGTGTTTAAATGACAAAACAACTAGAGTGTAAATGATAAGGTTGATAAATCATCTGCTTTGCCCAAAAGCATAATTTAAAATGAAGGTGACATCAGTGGACTTCTGAAAAGTAATCAAGTGTAAATATGAAGAAAAGCATTCTTAACTCACCACACGGCTGGGGCGCACACAGCTTCAGTGCCTTCCTCTTGCCCTGGCGATCAAAGGCAGGGAACATGGCCATGAGATCGGTGACCATCTGAAACGATACCTACCCGTGTTCCCGGGAGCCGACCACGTCTGCTGGGTCCATGACGGTCGCATCGTTCTGTCAGGATTCAGTGAAGGGCGAAGTAAAGTTTGGACACAGGATGCAGACGAGGGCAGGAGGCAGAGTAGATGTAAATGACTCTTTATTTGGCTTACACGGGAACACAGGCAAACAAGAGGAACACGGCAGGCAGGTCCAAGGCGGGCAGGAACAGGCAGGCAGAAGCAGGCAGGCAGAAGCAGGCAGGCAGATAGGAGCATAGGAGCACACTGGGGTGGTGACATTGATGACGCGACAAGGAACAAAGGAAAGGGACCTGGTATATATACACTGTGGGGGACAGGGAAGTGGAAACAGGTGAGGAGACTAACAGGGAGACAGGTGAAACTAATAAGGGAGGAGCAGAGTAAGTGTCAAGTCAAGTGGCAGACATGTGAGAAGAGGAGGGAATACAAAATAAAACAGGAAGAGAGCAAAATTGGAGATAAACTCAAGGACGGGGACACAAGAAACAACTGACACAGGACACAGGGAATGAGAGATGAGAAGGACACAAGGAACACAAAAAACACAAGACAGGATAACACAAGGAACAACAGACTGAGGAAACACAAGGGGCACAATAAACAAGGCAGAGAAAACAGGGCATAAAGCTAACTATAACACTAACTGAGTTGACTGAGTTAGTGACTAATTAACTGACTTGCTTGGCAACCATGGCGGCGTGTGTACACACAGCGGCTTGGTGACTTTTTTTTTTTTGTGCTATTTATGTACATATTACATATTTTTACATATATTTATGTTTAAAGCTGGAAGTCACCAATCTTAATTTCATTATGTGAAAACATGATTGACAAATAAAGATTCTTGATTCTTGATAACTGCAAGAATGAAATTTCTTCTTTGTAGCTTGTTTTCATTTTAATTAATCAAAATAGATTCCGCTTACCTTCAGCCATAAGTGTTCCACTCTGGAGTGGTAAGCAGGAACAATTTGATATCTAAATTAAATAGAATTAGGTTGTGTACATAAATTAACATAGCATATTAGTCTAGTAAATTTTAAGCTCTTGCAGGTCATGTTAAAACTACACGATTAAAAACTGTTCAACCACAAAACGTGAATTTATATAGTACAAACAACATATTACACTTGTAACAGGCACCCAGTTTGCTTTTTTTGAGTGTAGAACTGATATGAATCATATACTATGGCCTTCACAGTCATCACAACCCAACTAAAGGCCTATGGGAGCCACCACCATCATCAAAAGACCAAATGAGGGGATATCTTTTGGAAGAATGGTGTTCATCCCTCCAGGAGAATTCGGAGACTTAGAGAGCACTGAAGCTGTTCTGAAGGCATGTGTTAAACCAAAACCTTACTGAGACAGTTTATCTTGGTCTTTACTTTAATTTGTCACTTGATATAGTTCTTTCACTTAATGTGCTTAGTTGACTATAAACGCTATTTATTCACTTTGCTAATTCACCTCTATATGTATCTGTATTGACTGTATGCTGAGAATACAGACTCACTCTGGTTATGTCTGGGTAGCTCATAACAATGGTACCCGTAGAAGGCTCCCCGGGAGATCGGATTGTAAGCCTTCTCCAACTCCACAAAACAAACTGGATGAGCACACTCCAATGCTCCTGCAAACAACCCCAAGAGGGAAAAAAAACCTGGTCCACTGCTCCATGTCTGGCAGGGAATTCACATTGTTCTTCCTGGTGTCCACCAGTGACCTTCCGGCCATAGCTTATAGCAGTAGGTTTCAAAATGGCCAAGATTAAAGCAACACAGAGAGAGGTTAGCCAGCTGTCACAACTACAGAAAGGTGTGATGAAGAAAGTACCTAAGAAATAGAACAAGCTGTCCATACCTGAGGCCCTAGAGACTGCCAAGCAAAGGCTCACCGCCCTGGCAACCCACCTCAGGAGGTCCACCAGAGCAGCAGAAGGCAGGAGAATAAACAGTGTTCTCCACTTAACCATCCAAAGTGTACTCTCATTGGCAGGGTAATACAATGAAAGCTGAACCACCAAGTCTGGAGACTGAACAATACTAGAAGAGCATATGGGAGAAAGAGGCTTCACATAACATCAATGCCCATGGGCTGGTGGGTGAGCGGACCACAACCTCCCTGAGCAAGAACCAGTTATGGTCACATTGGCAGACGTCCAAGAAAAGGTCTGAAGTATAAAAATCTAGACAGCACCAGGTATATATCATCCATACCTACTGGCTAAAGGAGCTGACTTCACCTCCACGAACGCCTGGCAGCCCAAATGAACCAGCAATAAAAATTAACCTGGGGAAAAGGAAAGGAAACTGAAGTAGCAAAACAAATAGAGTGTATTGAAAAACTGAATTCATATTAATCATAAGTAAAACAAATGTCACAGAACAGAAAGTGACCCTTACATACAGTAAAAGCTGATTCACAAAAGGAATTAAATTAACATGAAAAAGGCAAGGAAAAATAAACCAAAAGGTAGAACACCTCCCCCAAAAGGGATTCACAAAGCCAGCATTGGCACAGAACAACACGCTCACAAACACGTGTGTTACAAACAGACCAACATGGCCACACTGCCAATCAGGAAAAAAGGGAAGGGGAGAAGGGCCATCTGCAGCCTCTTTTTGTACGCCGGTCCTGATGAGTAAGTGGAGGCCGCTGCTTTCAATCCATCAGCTTTACAGGAGGGGAGCGCAGTACCTGGAGGCACACAGGAGAGAGAGAGAGGAGAAACACCACACTTCACGGCACTAGGGTCGTAACACCCGCCTCTTATATAAACAAACTTGTAGTTTGAAAAAAACAACAACAACCCAAAACTCAATAAACAGGCCAACTATCAACACCACATCCACAGATGTGTAGAAATGAAAAAGAAAAAAAATCATCTAACCCACAGGACATTTGTCAGCCACCACAATGTCTGCTCCACTTTTGTATTTGATGTCTAGGTTGTATCCTTGTACCAGTAGAGCCCAACGTGTCAACTACTGGTTGTGGTTGTACATCTGGGACAAGAAAACAAGAGGGTTGTGGTCTATCCCATCACCAGGGAATGTGTTATGTCTCTGTTTGAGCAAAAGAGGACCCAGAAGCAGACCAGAGGCAGATGGCAGTTTAAAGTTGATTTAATTTAGAACAAAACAAAAGGTAAGTCCAAAAGCTGTCCGGTAGGTTGAGGAGTGGAGGCAGAGCGGTACACAGTCCGGTACACAGGTGGGTATCTGGAGCAGAAAAACAACAGAGCACAAGAGTCACTAGGAATGAACATGAGATACGCAAGAGTTTTCACACGAAGACTGTTAGCGCAGCAGCGAGAGAGTTACCACTGAAGGTTACCACTGAAGGTGGAACAATCCAGCGTCGAAGTGAAGCTTAAAAGGAGCTCTGGCTTAAAAGGAGTGATGACGAGAAATGAGGTGCAGGTGTGTCAACCTGCCAGTCAGCAGGAAACCATGCCTCTCCACTCTAAAAAAGGAAGGAACCTCCCACAGGAGGCAGAAGGAAACAAAACACCACGGCACAGGCACACAAAAGAACAGTCCAAAACCCCACATACATAACAGAATGACTGGAATGAACATACACCTCAAAGGGTTGCAGGGCAAGTAGCACCGCAAGCATCTTGTTCTTGATGTGTCGTTTTGACTTTTGGGGACAGCAGTCTCTGGACTCTTTTCCTGCTCACCCTGGGCTGCTTACCTGGTTTGGTTTTCCCACATCCTCACAGGTGTGGCAAGTCCCACAGGAATAAGCCACATGAGCATTTATCCTGATTTTGTCTTTAGCAGCAAAACACTTGGCTAAGGTTGGATCACTTTTCTGGGCCGAGTGAGTGCCCCACAAGTCAGTGGCAGTAATACTAATAATATAATATAATATAAGTTAATAGGAGTAACAACGGACCCAGTTACCTCTTTCAGTCCCACAGTCCTGCAGTTCACTGACTCAGCTGGCGGCAGCACCCTGTCTTCAGATAACACAGAAGACGGCACAGAATTAGAAATGGGCACCACAACTACCTAAGGGGCTGGACAAGCCTTCCCACCAGCTCTGACATTTCCCATGATGAAATCAACTCCAACTCGAGATTCATCCCAATACCCTTTACCACTGTGCTTGATCCACAAGCAGACTTGGCACTCACAGGCAGGACACTGGAAAGGATGAATGACCTTTTCAGTCAGCTTACACTGCAAAAGTATGGACCACATATCCTTTGGCCAGTGTAGCTTCAGATTCACAGAAGACAGGAACTAGAGAAATGTTCTTGCTCAAATCAAATGTGACTGCAGAATCCAAGGAACCTGCACCAGCAGATGGGGGTTGAGGCTGCCAAGCAGGCCTGCAGTTCCAACTGGTGCATTTGAATGACTTTTTCAACTCCAGCTCTCTCCAGAGTTGAAACTCTCGCTCTCGATCCTCTCTTTCAAGCTGAAGGTGAGCTAGGTGCAATTTCAGCCTTGCATCCTATCTAGAGCCAACAGATGACTCAACAGAAAACTGATTTTAGTTCTACTTTGGGAATGAGTTTGAGACTTTTTGATCCCATAATACACAGCAAGTTCACGCAATCACTCTTCCTACAGTTATAGAACTGACTTAGAGTAGGGTGAGCCACAAACTCACTTACATCAAAGGTGGCCATATTTAGGTAATAACTTTGCCCTACTATAAGTAGTTGCTACTAGTCACACTGCTATACAGCAAAGCCTAATCACAACAACTTAATGTACCTCTACTAGCAAAACACAGTAACCTTGATGTCGGATGCCAGATGCAGAGTCTAACCTTAAGGTACAGCTTCCCCAGATCCTGCCTATCAAACCTAGAACCTAGCTATCTTCAGGAGCGTGCCAGCCTCTGGGCAACTTGAAAGGCTGAACTTAAGTGGCCGGAACCCGGAACCAGGGAACTGTATACCCAGCCAGGATTACTCCAAAAATAAAAAAGGAAAAATAACAATGTTAAGATGATATTTGGACTTGACAAGTGTGGTCGAATGGTAACCAAGAGAGGGAGGGTAGTCAGAACTGAAAAAGTCAGACTATCAGATGGGAACATTGCAGATTATTGCAGCTACAAGTACCTTGGGAACCCACTGGCAAATGGGAACCATGAGGAGGCAGAAGGAAGTCAGCCACAGCCAAATACCTCCAAAGAGTGAGGCAAGTCCTGAGAAGGTGAGGGCTGTGCGATAAACACCTGTGCCCTGCCAGTTATCTGATACCCCACTGGTATAATAAGCTGTCCAAAGGAGGAGATCGAAGCTACCGATAAAGACAATAAAGCTCCACACAATGCATGGGGGATTTCACCCCAAGTCCAGCACCCTGAGGCTGTACACCAAGCAAAAAGAGGAAGGCCAAAGAGCGTCAGAGCCACTATCCAGGATGAAACAACAAAGATCAATGAGTACATTAGAAAGATGGCCCCAGTGACGAGTTGCTAAGTCAATACCTCAGGCAGCAGAAACTCAAAAGGAAAGAACGACTGGAAGCATCATGGGAGGGCAATCCCTTGCATGCCATGTACCACTGCCAAATTGAGGAAGTGGCTGTTATCAGAAAATTCTACCAGTGGCTGGAAAATGCTGGACTGAAAGACAACACAGAGGTGCTAATTATGGCAACACAAGAGCAGGCTCTGAGCACAAGAGTGATAGAAGCCGGGATCTACCACACCAGGCAAGATCCAAGATGCAGGCGGTGAAAAAAAGCCCCTTAGACAATCCACCACATAACAGCAGGGTGTAAGATGCTAGCAGGTAAAACGTACATGGAATGCCATAATCAGGTGGCCGGGACAGTGTACAGGAACATCTGTACTGAGTTTGGACTGGAAGTCCCTGAGGTCAAAATGGGCCACACCTCCAAAGGTGGTGGAGAATGACAGCACTAAGATCCTGTGGGACTTCTAGATACAGAGACATACATTGTGGTGGTGGAAAAAGAACAGAAGAGGGCTGTAGTGGCAAACCCAACTGATAACAACATCAGGAAGTAGGAACACGAGAAACTGGAGAAATACCAGGGGATGAGTGAACAGTTTGAAAAGGGCGTGGGTCATGAAGATGTCAATGATCCCTGTGGTGATTGAAGCGCTCGAGCCTATGACCCCAAAGCTAGGCAAGTGGCTCCAACAGATCCCAGGAACAACATCTGAGATCTCTGTCTAGAAGAGTGCAGTGCTAGGGACAGCTAAGACACTGTGCAGGACCCTCAAGCTCCCAGGCCTCTGGTAGAGGACCAGAAAATCACCCTCAAACGATGGCTATTTGACACAGTTTTCAAAAATATTTATTTAAAACACATGCAAACAAGACAGCTTGGGGTTGCTGTAACATTTTGCTTGTTTTTTCTTTCACTTTTACTGGTGTAGGGTAATGTTTCCCATACAATTCAAGTCATTATACTAAGCTAGCACCCTGTGCTAATTCCATACAACTTACAACATTAGAAAAGCATTAAACGCTACACATTGCAAATGACTGTTACACTAATAATTGGTCTTCTAATAGCCATGAGGGTTCAAGTTTTGAAACTCCAGTCCAACAAACTGATTGACAGCTCTGGTGGGGGAGGCCAGGCAAGGTGGCCAACCAGATTCCAGGGGTAGCCAGTGCCACCCTGTTTGCCACACCCCCGTACAGTATGATTCATATAATGTCACTGAAACATCACTGATTGTGTCTATGGTTTCTAACACAAACATGTATTGACTAAGTAAGTAAACTAAATATTGTTTATATGTGCTTGATGTGTTTGCTTCACATTTAGAAGAAGAAAGAAAGAATTCACCTAAAGGTTGTTGTTAAGTTCTGCAACTTTTGACAAAATGTAACATAATTATTGTAGTCAGTTCAACCTGTGAGCAGCATTACAGCTGGTTGACTAAAGAAAATCATGATGAATTCTACACATGCTTCATATTTCACACTTGGTGCCTACTTTGACAGTGGTCCTGTAAAATATTTGTTTTTCATGATTATTTTATCTTTATATCTCTTAATTATATTTGCCAACATTTTGCTCGTTGTGGTTATCTGTTTGAACAGAAGTTTACATGAACCCATGTACCTTTTCCTGTGCAGCCTGTTTGTAAATGAACTGTATGGTAGTACAGGCTTGTTTCCACTCCTTCTGGTTCAGATCCTCTCTGACATCCACACTGTTTCTGTTCCGTTTTGTTTCCTGCAGATTTTCTGTGTATACTCTTATGGTAATGCAGAATTTCTAAACTTAACCATCATGTCTTATGATAGATATCTTGCCATCTGTTATTGTCCTTTTGTTATCCTTTACAATATAACACCCAAATGACCTTCAAAAAAACTGCCATGCTTATTGCTGCAACATGGCTTTATGCTTCTGTAGTGTGTATAGTGGCAATATGTTTGAGTAGCTCCTTACAGCTCTGTGGGAACATGATTAACAAAATGTACTGTGACAACTACTCTATTGTTAAACTGGCATGTTCTGACACCAGCGTGAATAACATTTACGGACTTATTATGACTTGTCTTGTAGTCTTTGGCCCTTTAATTTTAATTCTTTACACTTACATGAAGATTCTTAAAGTTTGTTTTTCTGGTTCTAAACAGACCAGACAAAAAGCTGTCAGTACCTGCACACCTCACCTTGCTTCTCTGCTAAACTTTTCTTTTGGGGGTTTCTTTGACATATTACAGAACAGATTTAATATGAACAGTGTACCCAACATAATGCGTATTTTATTATCATTATACTGTCTTACATCTCAACCTGTATTTAACCCTCTAATGTATGGACTAAAAATGTCCAAAATCCGTGTCATTTGTAAACGTTTGCTTTATAGGAAAGTGTAGAGCATCCAAAAGGTTTGTCTACCTTAACAGCAATAAAAAAACAATAAACATGTGCTTCTGACTCCATTGTACTACTGTCAATTGTGTGATTGTATTTTTCACTTTGGCATAAACAGAATTCTGTGTTACTTGTGTTTCACCTTTGTCTCGAGTATAGAGAAGGGTGACTATATTAGTGAAGCTCAAAACAGCATGGATTTTGGTCTACATCAATATGCAAGTCTATGTTCATATAGATAACCATAATTAGAAAATAAAATATATAAATATACATAATAAGAAGAAAAAAGAAGTATCTAAAATGTATATTTTTAGTTCCTTAATGTTTACATTGCATCACATTTGGTGATAGATTTGTAAACACTTAATGAGGTAGAATTTAAACAAACATTTGGCACTATAAAAAGACAGCATATCAACATTCAGCCTATTTACTAGTCTAGTTTAGAGTATACAGACAAACAAATACCTCAATACCTCCCCTATTTACAGTCAATTTAATACTAAGGTTAGAAATAATTATTTACAGTTGACAACACTTTGTGAAACCTTTATGTACTGTCCTGCTGTGGTCATACTTTGACTTGTGTGTAACTGAACTGAAGCTCTGATTCTTAATCTAAACTCACAGGTAACGTAAACTCACAAAAAAAGTCTCTCCTGCTTGAGAAGCTCTTCAGTGAACATTTTATTCCTACCTCCCTCTGTAATATTAATCCATATAACAGGGCTTCAGACTGTGCTTATATGTTTATTTAGTGTCCACCACACACATACAGACTCTCACTGAAACACTCCCTAACCTCATGCATGACAACATGCCTCAAAGTTCAGACAGATATCACATTAAACATCACTTATACACAGCAACTAGAATGCATTTTCTGCTCAATTAAACCTTCGGTCCTTAAAATTTCTTTAAATTTTAAAGTTACATTTTATTTTACATTAAATTAATAACTTAATATTGAATGGCCTATATGGCCATATATATCATATGTTTTACTCATATGTAAAATATGACATATTCAGGAGCATCCATTTTTTCATTTTTTCTTTCATTAAATCTGATAGACTTTATAACAGAATTTAACAACAGACTCTTACATATGATGCGTATTTTGGACATGTTCAGTCCGTACAGAAAAGGGTTAAAGAGTGGCTGCAATGTCAGAAAGTATAATGATAAAATAATCTGTAACATACTGGGCAGCCTGTCCATATCAAATCTGCTTTGTAAAATCTGAAAGAAAGCACCAAAGAAAAAGTTCAGCAGAAAAGCAAAATGAGGTGTGCATGTACTGACAGCTTTTTGTCTCGTCTGTTTAGATCCAGAAAAACACACTTTGAGAATTCTCATGTAAGTGTAAAGAATTAAAATGAAAGGTCCAAACACTGAGATAAAAGTGACAAAAAGTCCATAGATGTTATTCACTCTTGTGTCAGAGCATGCCAGTTTGACAACTGAGTAGTTTCCACATAAAACTTTGTCAATGATGTTCCCACACAGCTTTAAAGAGGAAGTTAAGGCTGTCATGACGACAATAAGAGGAGGGTATAACCATGTTATAGCAATGAGCGTGGTAATTCTGTTATTTGTCATGAGTGTGTTATATTGTAGAGGATGACAGATAGCAAGGTACCTGTCAAAAGACACGATGGCTAAGTTGAAAAATTCCACACAAGAATAATATACATAAAAAATCTGCAGAAAGCCAAAAGGAAGAGAAACAGTGTGAATGTCAGAAAGGATCTGAACCAAAAGGAAAGGAAACATGGCTGTGCTACCATACAGCTCATTTAAGAACAGGCTGCACAGTAAAATGTACATGGGTTCATGTAAGCTTCTGTTCATACAGATAATACCGATGAGTAAAACATTAGAACAAATAATTAAAATATACAAAGACAAAATAATCATAAAGTATAAATATTTAACAAGCCCAGTGTCAATGTAGGCAGCAAGTATTAAATATGAAACCTCTGTAGTGTTCATCATAATCTTCATTTTGTCTTCGAAAGTAATCATAGTTCTGTTTAGTGCACAGAATAACTGAAAGAAATTGTCTGTCACTGTCATACAGATTTGGCAAAGCTGAACCTTTCCTTTAGACACAATGTGCAGAAAAATGTTCAGTCACAGAAACAGTTCATAGATTATTTAAAAACAAACTCATAATTGTTCTATGTTGTTATATATTTAAAAGTAAAAAAAAAATACACTGGTCAAAAAAATAAAGGGAACACTAAAATAACACATCCTAGATCTGAATGAATAAAATATTCTTATTAAATACTTTGTTCTTTACATAGTTGAATGTGCTGACAACAAAATCACACAAAAATTATCAATGGAAATCAAATTTATTAACCCATGGAGGTCTGGATTTGGAGTCACACTCAAAATTAAAGTGGAAAAACACACTACAGGCTGATCCAACTTTGATGTAATGTCCTTAAAACAAGTCAAAATGAGGCTCAGTAGTGTGTGTGGCCTCCATGTGCCTGTATGTGTGTTGGGCTGTAAGCACAACCCCCACCAGCTCACATTTGGTATGGTGTTCTCCACACAAAAGTTAATGTAGTCCGTCAGGCAGTGGGTAAGACTGTTGATATCCTCCCCATGGGCGTCACTGAAAACACCCCATATTGTGTTGTGTTGAAACAGTCTTTCAGGGCCTTCCTCGGCTTCTTCAGACCATTTCTTCACAGTGCAGGTGACAGCAGGCTGCCTGTGCACAAGAGGCTTATACACAGGCAGGAGGTGCACGAGGTTGTGGTCAGCTCGGCCCAGGGGAGGAAGAGGGAGTGAGTGGTATGTCTCCTTGGTGTTGGCATAAAACTGGTCCAATATTATATTGTCTCTGGTGTGGCATGTGACATACTGGGTAAATTTGGGCAGAGAGGAGGATGGGGAGGCATGAATTGAAGTCTCCAGGGATGAGGAGGAGGGCATCAGGGTGCTGTGTCTGCAGCCTGCTCACTGCTGAGAGCAGGACATCACAGGCTGCATCGGCATAAGCATGGGGGGACTGTGTGATGTGTGAACTCCCTCTACAGGTAGTATAAGGCCTCATGCTGACGGCCAACAGTTCAATGTCCTTGCAGCAGTGCTGCTCCTTGACAGTAGTGATGTGCCCAGGAGTTACACCATCTATCATTAACAAACACTGCCAGTTCTACTCCTTTCCTCTTAACGCTCTCCTTGCTTCTGTCCACCCGTAGAAGTTTGAAACTGTCCAGTTCGCAGCAGCCGTGTCCGGAGTTAGCGCAGTTAAGCCACGTCTCAGTGAACAGCAGGAGGCTGCACTCCCAATACTCCCGCTGATGCCGGGTCAGTGCCGCTAACTCGTCCATCTTATTGGGGAGAGATCTTACATTCCCCATGATGATGTAGGGGAGGACGGGTCGATAACGCCTCCTCCTGCAGGATTCAAGGATTCTTTATTGTCATTCCAACACAAGTTAAACATGGGATGGAACGAGATTAGCTACCCTGGTCCCGGTGCAAGCCCAAATAGAATAAGTATAAAAAGTACAATAGTATAAAAAAAGTATAATATTACAAAATAAAATAAACAAGATAGAAAAAGCAAAAATGAGGTAGTGCAAAATGAGTGGATGACTATAAATAAACAGAATAACAGAATAAATAGGATTAGCTGCAGTGAAAAAAAAGAGATATTGACAATGTACAAGTCATATGCACATATGACAAACATACAACAGTCAATATCTCTTGAGGTAGTAGTGTGCAGAAAGTGTCTGCAGTGCAAAACAAAAGCAACTGCATTCTGTGCAGGTGTTGCAGTGTGCAGATGTGTATTGTCTTTGGGTGGCTGGCTGTCAGAAGGGGGGTGCTTGAGGGGCTACAGGGGTCCTCCAGAGTTCAGCAGTCTCTCACAGCTTCCAGGGAAGAAGCTGTTCCTCAGTCTGGTGGTCCTGCTCTTAATGCTCCGCAGCCTCCTGCCTGAAGGGAGGGGGACAAACAGTGCATGTGCTTGGTGTGAGTGGGGTCCTTCATGATGCAGGAGGCCCGTTTCCTGCATCTGGAGGTGTAGATGTCCATGGTGGTGGGTAGACTGCGTCCCACAGTCCTCTGTGCAGCCTTCACCACCCTCTGCAGAGCCTTCTTCTCTGCCGCCGAGCAGCTGCCGTGCCACACGATGATGCAGGAGGACAGGACGCTCTCCACCACACATCTGTAGAAGGAGGTCAGGACTGGGAGCTCCCCAGCCCTGGCGCGCCTCAGCCTCCTGAGGAAGTAGAGATGCTGATGTGCCTTCCTAATGAGACAGGAAGTGTTCTTGCTCCAGGTGAGGTCGTCAGAGATGTGTACGCCCAGGTACCTGAAGCTGGAGACCACTTCCACCGCAGTCCCTCCGATGTACAGGGGAGAGGGGAGGTGTCTGCCCCTTCTGAAGTCCACGATCATCTCCTTGGTCTTCTTCACGTTGAATGCAGAGGTTGTTTTGTCTGCACCAACCCTCCAGGTGTTCCACCTCCTGCCTGTAGTCGGACTCGTCGTTGTTAGCGATCCGTCCCACCACAGCTGTGTCATCCGCGAACTTCACGATGAGACAGCTCGGATGTATCGCTGAGCAGTCGTGTGTGAGCAGGGTGAACAGGAGGGGGCTCAGCACACAGCCCTGGGGGGAGCCGGTGCTGAGGGTGATGGAGGAGGAGGAGACGTCGTGGATCCTCACAGACTGCGGTCTGTCTGTCAGAAAGTCCAGGACCCAGTTACACAGGGTGAGAGCTCAGTCCAAGTGTTGTGAGTTTCTGGACCAGGGTCTGCGGTATAATTGTATTGAATGCTGAGGTGAAATCCACAAAGAGCAGGCGGACATAAGAGTCTTTGTTCTCTAAGTGGGTGAGGGCTGTGTGGACCACAGAAGAAATGGCGTCCTCTGTGGATTCTGTTCTTCCTATATGCATACTGGTGCGGGTCCACAGTGACGTCGACGCAGTCCTTGATGTGGGCCATGACCAGTCTCTCGAAGCACTTCATGACTATCGGGGTGAGGGCTACCGGCCGATAGTCATTCAGGCCTGTCACTGTGGACGTTTTAGGGGATGGGGATGATTGTGGCAGTCTTCAGGCAGGTGGGGACCGCCGCCTGTTGGAGAGAGGTGTTGAAGATGTCCTTCAGCACCTCGGTGAGCTGGTATGCACAAGCCCTTGAGCACCCGCCCGGAGATGTTATCGGGACCAGCAGCTTTGCGTGGATTAATCCTCTGGAGGGTCCTCCTCACCTCTGCTGCGGTCACCCTGAGGGGCTCTTCTCCTGGTGGGAGGGGTGAATCTGGTGCTGGGGGAGGTGTTCGGATCATCAAAGCGGGCGTAGAAGTTGTTGAGAGCGTCGGGTAGAGAGGGGTCCCTGGGGCATTGTGCATCTCTGGTGTTATAGTCCTGTGATGCACTTTATGCCCCTCCACATACTCCTTGGATCGTTGGACGTGAAGTGTCCCTGGATCCTCTGGGCGTATGTGGCCTTGGCCCTCTTCACTCCTGCAGTCAGCTGTCTCCTAGCCGCTCTGAGTGCCAGTCTGTCACCAGACCTGAACGCAGCATCCCTGGCTTTCAGCAGAGACCGGACCTCCGCATTCAGCCAGGGTTTCTGGTTTGAATATTCAGTTACTGTCCTGGTGCTGGTGACGTCCTCTGTGCACTTGCTGATGTAGCCGAGGACAGCCGATGTATAGTCCTCCAGGTCCACCTCTCCCTCACGGACAGCTGCCTCCCTGAAGATCTGCCAGTCTGTGCGCTGGAAACAGTCCTGCAGTGCGGGGACAGCATCACTGGGCCACACGGTGATGGTCCTCTGCGTTGGTGTGTGGCGTCTTAGCAGAGGACGATAGGCAGGGAGCAGCATGATGGAAATGTGGTCAGAGAAGCCCAGGTGGGGGTGGGGGACGGCTCTGTATGCGTCTCGTTTGTTGGTATAAACACGGTCCAGCGTGTTATTTTCCCATGTCGGTATGGTGACATGCTGGTTAGAACTTAGGCAGGGTGTCTGTCAGGTTTACGTGGTTGAAATCCCCCGCAACCACGTAAAATGCCTCCGGGTGTTTGTGCTGGTGCGAGCTGATGTTGTTGTGATGCTCCTTTAGCGCTTCGTTAGCCTTAGCTAGCTTTAGCACCGGCGGGATGTAATAAGCCGTAACAAACACCGCCGTAAACTCGCATCGAGGCAGATAGTGCGGCCGGTACTTTACTGAGTCCAGTCATATGCTCTATCGCCTACCGGAGCAGTGGCTGTTCACCAGAGTACAGTTTGTGCACCAGCCTTTACTCACGTAGACGACGCATAATCCGCCCCAGCAGGGCTTTCACTTTCCCGACCTGCTGGTTGCGGTCCGCACGGAACAGAAGCCTGCTGTCGAGCTGGAAGGCTGGGTCCGGCATGTTGTCGATCAGCCAGGTTTCCGTAAGACAAAGCACCGCACAGTTCCTCATCTCACGGGAAACCCCCAGCCTCAGTCGAAGTAGGTCCAGCTTGTTGTCCAGGGAGCGGACATTGGACAGGAACAGGGACGGGATCGGTGGTCTCCCAGTGTTAGCCTTTAGCCTGGCTAGCAGTCCGCCCCATTTGCCCCTCTTCTGCTTCCACGCACACCGCTTCCTCTTGCCCTCTGTCCGGTCCGGGCAGCACTGCGCCAGCCAATCCGGTGAGCTGCAGTCTGCCCAGCAGGGCCCTGAGTCCGAGGTCCGCTGTTTGTGGTGTTGTGCTCGTGGCCGGGAACCGTCCCTTATTTTAGTTCGGTTCGGCTGTAACCTTACACGCTTGTTTACACAAGCAAAACCGGTAAAGTTGGCCTCAAGACCAACCAGAAAAGTACTAATGGGGTGCTTGACCCCGGGAGCACGAGAAGCCGCTGCACTGCTGCGTGCCGCCATCAAATTACTAATGGCTAAGCTGCTGCTCGTATGTGTGCTTTGATGGTGTGTAGGAGCTTGTTGGTTAGTAAAAGGGGAAAGAAAAAGGGCCGCATGCAACAGGCTAAGAAACTCTTAGCAGCACCGGGACACAATGAGTGCTTATCTCAACCACACAGTAGCGGGCGGACGAAGTGTTCTTCGTTGGACCCCGTACTGGTCCTTTAACTAGTGAGATTTTCACTAATTAATCTTGGGTTGGACTGAAAAGTACCCCAAAGACTGCGGTGTGTGTGAACACTGCGCAAAACATTATAACAGCAGAAGAACAACAGGTAACTACTCTGAAGTAGCTTTGGTGTGAACTGGAACCGGACGCAGCGGTCCTTCTTTCACCACAATAAAAATTGTATAACGAACCTTCTGGAAAGTCTCTGGCCAGACACAAGCCTCTTACTTTGAGTCGTTTGACTTTATGAGGAGAGACGGGACGTGGAGTCAGGTGTCCTTGATGAAGTTTTTTGTCCTTCTGCAAGTGGGCGTTGAGTTCAGCTGATGCTCAGCTGATTTCCAGTTTACTCGGTGTGTGAGATGAGGACTTGTGGCCAAAAATGAAAGCAAAAATTAAAAGAAGAAAAATTAAGCATTTGGATGCTCCCTTTCAGCAGCCAGAGTCACAGGAGAAGAGCCCTGCAAGGGCTCTTACAGTAACTTTATGGCACTGGGGAATAAGCAGTGAGAAGTGGGGTGCTCCAGCTTATATCACCTGGTTGACATCATCACTGTGTCACAGGTAACCCCTGGGGTTTTTGCGGGGTTCCTCTAGTGAGAAGCCAGAGTTTGAATACAAACCAAACTTCACACGCAGGTGAGATGTTGGCACAAATCTTTGAATAAAAGGCTGTAAAACCCCTTTTCTGACTCTAGTCAGGCTTCTCAGTTTCCATGTAGGCCTCTACATGCTTTTCAGCTTCAGGTAGGCGTTCTATTGTTCTGCGCACATTGTTTAGATCCCAACAAGCTCAATGGTGACCAGGAGCTGCTGTTAAAGGCTGCCACTCGTGCAGCGCGGAAAGTAAGAGGACTGTGGAATTTTTTAAAGTCACGGTCATCAGTGTCAGCACATACGGCTTGATATGCCTCTGTTGATGTGTTTTCCTGCTTAAGCTGGATTAGAGGTGGCTGTTATCCCATTGCAGGTGGACATTGATACTGATATGACAAAAAAACTGCTAGCAAATTACTTGACAACAAAATACATACATACAAAAATGTTGACTGAAAAAGCCTCCTGAAAAAGCGGGTTGTTGGTGGTTGTCAAAAAGTTCAGGGAATCAAATTTGTTAACAAGCTAGCATTGGAAAAAATAACACCAAATGATTTATTAAAGTGACTTTTAATAAACAAGAAACTGCACTTGGGTAACGTTACAACTGCTACCTTGCTCAACTAGAAAAAAATGCCAAAGACTGAACAGTAAGTTAGCTAAGTCTAATGCTAGCTTACATTTTTCAAGCGTCTCCCCATTAATGTTAGTTCAGGCTAGACTGACGTTCAGCAACAGCATTAAGTTTTATTTGCAGTTATCCTCATCCTCATCCTTTTTCCTTTCTTTTTTATTTTCCAGGATAGCCCCTTTTCATTTTGCTACGGTGACTTTCACTATCCTCTCCTTGAACTGCCACCTTACTGTGGTGGAGGGGTTTGTGTGCCCGAATTATTCTAGGAGCTATGTTGTCGGAGGGCATCATGTCCCTGGTATGGTCTCCCATGGCAAACAGATTCTAGGTGACGGGCCAGACTAAGAGAGTGGTTCACAAGCCCATCATGAGAACAGTAGACCAACAAGGACCATTACGTCGCCTGGATTGTTTGTTGCACTGGGGCCCCACCAGAGCTGAAGAGCCAGGCCTGGGGCTGGGGCTCGCAGGCGAGCGCCTGGTGGCCGGGTCTTTGCCCATGGGACCCGGCCGGGCTCAGCCCGAAATGGCGACGTGGGCCCGCCTTCCAGTAGGCTCACCACCCGCAGGAAGGTCCATGAGGGGCCGGTGCAATGTGGTTTGAATAGCAGTCGTGGTGGGGGGCCTTCGACGACCCAATCCCTGGACCAAAACTCTGGCAATAGGGACATGGAATGTCACCTCGCTGGGGGGGAAGGAGCCTGAGCTCGTGCGGGAGGTTGAGAGGTACCAGCTAGAGATAGTCGGGCTCACCTCCACGCATAGCTTGGGCTCTGGAACCCAGCTCCTTGAGAGGGGCTGGACCCTCCACTACTCTGGAGTTGCCCAGGGTGAGCGGCGGCGAGCTGGTGTGGGCTTGCTTATAGCTCCCCAGCTCAGCCGCCACGTGTTGGAGTTCACCCCGGTGAACAAGAGGTACTTGATAGTGCTCTGACTGGGGACTCCATTGTTCTACTGGGGGACTCAATCACGCGGGCAACAACAGTGATACCTGGAGGGGTGTGATCGGGAGGAACGGCCTCCCCGATCTGAACCCGAGCAGTGTTCTGTTATTGGACTTCTGTGCTAGTCATAGTTTGTTCCATAATGAACACCATGTTCGAGCATAAGGGTGTCTCGGGTAAAGAGAGGGGCTGAGCTGTCAACCGATCACCACCTGGTGGTGAGTTGGATCCGCTGGCAGAGGAGGAAGTTGGACAGACCTGGCAGACCCAAACGTATTGTGAGGGTCTGTTGGGAACGTCTGGCCGAGCCCTCTGTCAGGGAGGTCTTCAACTCCCACCTCCGGAAGAGCTTCTCACAAATTCCGAGGGAGGCTGGGAGGTTAGGGAGGCATGGAGGTTACTGACCTTTGCCAGGTCAGTAACTACAATCCTCAATGCAGAATTCTTTCAGCTGTGAGATGTTTGAGGGGTTTTCTTGCATGCACAGCCCATTTCAAGTCACCTCACAGCATCTCAATGGGATTAAGATCCTGGGCTTTGACTGGGCCATTCCAGGACTCTCCACTTCTTAGTTTTCAGCCAGTCCTTGGTGGATTTACTGGTATGTTTTGGGTCATTGTCATGTTGCAGTGTCCAGTTCCGCTTCAGCTTTAATTTTTTTACAGATAGTTTCACATGTTCTTCAAGCACCCTCTGATACACAGTAGGATTCATGGTGGATTCAATGATGATGAGCTGGCCAGGTCCTGCTGCAGCAAAGCATCCCCAAACCATGACACTTCCACCTTCCATGCTCCATGCTGGAATGCTGTATTTGGTTTACGCCAAACATGTCTTCTGTTCTGGTGTCCAAATAATTCAACTTTAGACTCATCTGTCCAAAGAACATTATTCCAGAAGACCTGGTCTTTGTCTATGTTCTCTCTGGAAAACTTCAGTCTGGCCTTAATGTTCTTTTTAGAGAGCAAAGGTTTCCTCCTTGCACACCTCCCATGAAAGTCAAACTTGTGTAGTCTCTTTCTGATAGTAGAGTCATGCACTTTCACATCGACAGTAGCGAGAGCCTGCTGTAGGTCCCGTGATGATATTTTAGGACTTTTGATAACTTCTTTTGAGCATCTTGCGGTCTGCTCTGGGGGTGAACTTGCTTGGACGGCCAGACCTGGGCATGGTGGCAGTTGTTTTGAATGTCCTCCACTTGTAAACAATTGGAATGGCTGATGTCAAATTCTTTTGATATCTTTTTAAATCCCTTACCAGACTCATAAGCAGCCACAATCTTTTTTCTGAGGGCCTCAGACAGTTCTTTGGATCTCACCATGGTGCTCACTCTCACTTCAACAGACAGGGGCACACCAAACTAAATGTCTGAGGTTTAAATAGGGCAAGCCTCCTTCAAAATGCTGGGTAACGATGTTCTGATCATGTGCACCTGATCTGATACACTACTGTGTGTCATTATAGCCATTTTAAGTGGGAAAATATGTGGGGGTGTCCTAATTTTTTTCCTCCATTAAAATACATGCATTGTTGTTCATATCTTTTGTTTGATGAGTAAAAATATGTTAATTTATGTTGTTTAATTACAATTAAATCACTTTCTTTTCCAGAAATAAATAAAAACAAGATTGGGCATTGTTGTTTTCACAACTGTAGATAGATAGATAGAAATACTTTATTGATCTCCAAGAGAAATTCAAGTTCCAGCAGCATTGAAAGGTAGAAAACTTAAGGGCATGCAGTAAGTACAGTAAGATGCAAAAAGAAATTATAATAAAATAAAATAAAATACAAGGTAAAAGTACAATGTGAAATAACAATAACGTAGAAAATTAAAACTATGAAATTTAAAAAAAAAAAAAAAAAAAAAAAAAAAAAAAAATGGAAAGTGAAATATATATATATATATATATATATATATATATATATATATATATATATATATATATATATATATATATATATATATATATATATATATATATATATATATATACATAATATATATATATATATATATATATATATATATATATATATATATATATATATATATATATATTGAGAGAGAGAGAGAGAGAGAGAGGGAGGGAGAGAGAGTTAAAGTTACAAACTTACAGCAAATTATGCATTTTATCTTGCTGAGATTGAACCTTCAGTCCTTAAAATTGGTTTTTGGATTTATATTTTGAGATGTATTTGGGTATATTTAAATTAAAATCATGATAAAAATGATTTAGTTTGTATATTAAAGTTATATTGATGGACACCATTTAAGGTTCATTTCCTACTGAATCATATCCTGAATTCATGTTTTTTTTATATACTTAAAGGAACTTTATTTCACAATACAACTTTCCACATCACAGTACAACACAAGAATCATGTTTTAATTCAAAGTGAGATATCACAATTAAAGAAATATTGACCCTTTTCTTTTTTCAGGATTGTATAACAGAACACATGTTTACATGTATTTCTAATTTTGGATATGTTTGGATATGTATCTGTCATATCTATCTATCTAAATATGTATATATATATATATATATATATATATATATATATAAAAGATAAACAGTAGTGTAGCTACAGCAACTTATACATTTTATATAACTGAGATTGAACCTTCAGTCCTTACAATTAATTACAATTAATTTCTGGATTTAACTGATGTATTTAGGTATACCCTGATTTAAAACAATATATATTTTATATAATTTCCCAATGAATCATGTCTTGAATCTATGTTTTTTAAACTACTTAATCTGACAGTAAAACAAAAGACTTGCATTTTAATTCAAAGCAGGATATTACAATAAAAGACTTACGTTACATTGGATCTCTGTGACAAATCAGGATTTTATAACAAAACAGATGTTTACATGTATTTCTTATTTTGGACATTTGCATTCCATATATGATGGGATTTAAAAGTGGTTGGAGAATCACAAAATACAGTGATAAAATGATTCGTAGCACACTGTGTACACCTGCCATATCAAATCTACTCTGAATTAATTCAAATAAACACCCAAAAGAAAAGTTTATGAGGGAAACAAGATGAGGAGTGCAGGTACTGACAGCTTTTTGTCTGGTCTGTTTGGAACCAGCTAAACAAATTTTGAGAATTTGCATGTAAGAGAAAAGGATTGGAAGCAGAGAGACTAAAATGGAGACAGCAGTGGCAAAAAGTCCATAAATGTTATTGACTTTGGTGTCGGAACATGCCAACTTAACAACTAAGTAGTTCCGGCAATACAATCCATCAATGATGTTTCCACATGGTGTCAACCGGATGTTTAAGGATAAAGGGATCAGAAACATCACAAAAGAGTACAACCAAACCACAATAATAATGATAACCGCCTTGTTAACTGTCATCCGTGTGTTATATTGCAGTGGACAACAGATAGCAAGGTATCTGTCATAAGACATGACAACTAAATTAGTCAATTCTACAGTTACGTATGTATGCAAACAGAAAATCTGTACAAAGCAAAAGGAAGTAGAAACAGTATGAATGTCAGAGAGAATCTGAATCAGAAGGAAAGGAAACAAGCCTGTACTACCATATAGCCCATTTACAAACAGGCTGCACATAAAAAGGTACATGGGTTCATGTAAGCTTGTGTTCATACAGATAATAACAATAAGTAATGTGTTAGCAATAATAATTACAGCGTACAACATTGCAGTTATTATAAAATATAAGCATTTGAAACTTCCAACATCCATATAACCTTCAAGAATAAAATAAGGTAAAGTTGATGATGTTGAATTCACCATAACTCGTGTTTAAATGACAAACAACTAAACAGAGTGAATGATAAGGTTTTCTTACTTACCCTCTAATTAAATCATCTGCTTTGGCCAAAAGCATCATTTGAAATAATCATTTTCATCATTTTAGTTTTTTCTGGATGTTACACCTCACTAACACTGCTTCAGTGGACTTTTGAAAAGTAATCAAGTGTAAATATGAAGAAAAGCATGTTAATCTCACTACCTGTTTAAATCTGTAAATGACATATTGATGTTTCAGAGTTCAGAGTTTGTTGACTGCTAAATTGCAGACTGCTGCAGTCATCTCAAACTGTGAGCTGCTGCAACATCGATAGCTTTTATACATTCAGCATGGATGAATCCAACAGGTCAGTCTCAGTTTATTATCAAGGTTCTGATTCAGATCCTGTTAGTTCACTGACTAACAGGATCAGTGTATGCCAAGTGCAACATCTTAATTGTAGTTGATTAGCATGCATGATAGCATAAAGAGCTAATATTGGCCCTGTCAGTTTCTTGGTCTTGCTCTTAGACTTCCATATCATTTTGAAAGGCACTTTCCTTTCTCATTTGAAGATAGCAAATGTAACATCTCCAGTTGAAGTTATTAATCTGTCCATTCATTGATTTACAAGACTTTGCATGGCCACAAATCAATCAGTGGTCTGCACATGATTTGTGAATGGATCCTGGGTAATTTTTCTCTGACTGGAGCAGTTTTTAAGATAGTGGCATTTAGTGGTGAAGTTACAGATTGCAACTAACTGAATATCCCTCACCCTCTGCCCCTCCCAATCCAAAATACCCTATGGTGGCAGTCAGGTTTATTCACACTCGGTTTGTGTCAATCAGTGTTAGGGTTCTGGATGTTTCCTTATGTTTCTTTCTCCCCTTTTCCCTCGTGTGTTCATGTAGTGGTGTTTGTCTCCCCTCTGTCTGTCATGTCCTGTCACAGTGTTTGTCTGTTCCGGAAGGACGAGGAGGTTACCCGCAGTCAATAATTTCCACACCTGGTCTCACCTGCACACCTGCCACCGATCAAGCCACTCAAGCCACTACCTCTACTAAATAAAAGCTGGCATCTTCATCCACTCCCTGCCAGACTGTCTGTTGCCACCATCGGTAATCCGCAGCTCTAGCGCTCGTTCGGGTAATTCTGCCTGCGACTAACCGTGTTTTTCTGTTTGTTCTATCCCAGAACCTGCCACTCACTTCCCTGGCTGCGGCTCCTCGTCCTCCTCCCGGACCCATCGCTGCAGACTCTCAGCCCTGCCTGCCCAGCGCTGCCGCCCGCATCGCCTCGGACTCTCAGCCCTGCCTGCCCGGCACTGCCCGGCACTGCCTGCCAGCACTGCCTGCGTCTCCTCAGCTCCCGCTGCCCTGCCAGTCCGGCATGCCAGTGCGGCCCTGCACCAAGGCCTGGTGCCTAAGTGACTCTTTTGTTTGAATTAAAGTCCTTGGTTTCACTGTAATCCTCTCTCGCCTCCTGGTTCTTAAGTCTGCATTAGTGGATTAGTGGAAAATTCAAAAACTTAACCCTAACAATCAGTAATTTAGTATCCACGATCAAGGGGAGGATTGACTTTTTTTTTTCCCTCTGCTTATATTAAGGTGAGGTGTGTCCTAGTTCCACATAAAACACTATCTTTATTAGGTATACATAATGTATACATAGTGTATATTCAAAAGAGTACATGGCGTTGTATAGAATATCTCCATGTTGCCAAGACTCCTGGATCCTCCTCACCACTAGCAAAACCACCATTGGTCCAGTTACCCTTTCATGGATGAATATCAAGAACCTTGAGAACCTCCTCACAAGGACCCACATGCAGTATCCAAGAAGACCTTTAGGGCCTCTTCAAAGATCTCTGGTCATTTAAGAATTTGCAAAACTTTAAGGACTTCTAGAACCTCAATTGCTGGGAGGACAACTCAAGTATTATCAAGGACCGCTGGAACCTTTTTTTTAAGTACAACTACAAGCTGGATCTTGCATTTAACATGGGTCTGCATGGGTAAATATACTGCTCAAAAAAATAAAGGGAACACTTAAACAACACAATGTAACTCCAAGTCAATCACACTTCTGTGAAATCAAACTGTCCACTTAGGAAGCAACACTGATTGACAATCAATTTCACATGCTGTTGTACAAATGGAATAGACAACAGGTGGAAATTATAGGTAGGCAATTAGCAAGACACCCCCAATAAAGGAGTGGTTCTGCAGGTGGTGACCACAGACCACTTCTCAGTTCCTATTCCTATGCTTTCTGGCTGATGTTTTGGTCACTTTTGAATGCTGGCGGTGCTTTCACTCTAGTGGTAGCATGAGACGGAGTCTACAACCCACACAAGTGGCTCAGGTAGTGCAGCTCATCCAGGATGGCACATCAATGCGAGCTGTGGCAAGAAGGTTTGCTGTGTCTGTCAGCGTAGTGTCCAGAGCATGGAGGCGCTACCAGGAGACAGGCCAGTACATCAGGAGATGTGGAGGAGGACTGTAGGAGGGCAACAACCCAGCAGCAGGACCGCTACCTCCGCCTTTGTGCAAGGAGGAACAGGAGGAGGAGCACTGCCAGAGCCCTGCAAAATGACCTCCAGCAGCAGGCCACAAATGTGCATGTGTCTGCTCAAACGGTCAGAAACAGACTCCATGAGGGTGGTATGAGGGCCCGACGTCCACAGGTGGGGGTTGTGCTTACAGCCCAACACTGTGCAGGACGTTTGGCATTTGCCAGAGAACACCAAGATTGGCCAAATTCGCCACTGGCGCCCTGTGCTCTTCACAGATGAAAGCAGGTTCACACTGAGCACATGTGACAGACGTGACAGAGTCTGGAGACGCCGTGGAGAACGTTCTGCTGCCTGCAACATCCTCCAGCATGACCGGTTTGGCAGTGGGTCAGTAATGGTGTGAGGTGGCATTTATTTGGGGGGCCGCACAGCCCTCCATGTGCTCGCCAGAGGTAGCCTGACTGCCATTAGGTACTGAGATGAGATCCTCAGACCCCTTGTGAGACCATATGCTGGTGCGGTTGGCCCTGGGTTCCTCCTAATGCAAGACAATGCTAGACCTCATGTGGCTGGAGTGTGTCAGCAGTCCTGCAAGACGAAGGCATTGATGCTATGGACTGGCCCGCCCGTTCCCCAGACCTGAATCCAATTGAGCACATCTGGGACATCATGTCTCGCTCCATCCACCAACGCCACATTGCACCACAGACTGTCCAGGAGTTGGCGGATGCTTTAGTCCAGGTCTGGGAGGAGATCCCTCAGGAGACCATCCGCCACCTCATCAGGAGCATGCCCAGGCGTTGTAGGGAGGTCATACAGGCACGTGGAGGCCACACACACTACTGAACCTCATTTTTACGTGTTTTAAGGACATTACATCAAAGTTGGATCAGCCTGTAGTGTGTTTTTCCACTTTAATTTTGAGTGTGACTCCAAATCCAGACCTCCATGGGTTAATAAATTTGATTTCCATTGATAATTTTTGTGTGATTTTGTTGTCAGCACATTCAACTATGTAAAGAACAAAGTATTTAATAAGAATATTTCATTCATTCAGATCTAGCATGTGTTATTGTAGTGTTCCTCTTTATTTTTTTGAGCAGTGTATATCTCCAATATTACGGACAGTTCAATCAAACCCAGGTTAAGTGAACATAGTTTCGTTAGCCCATGGGTTTGGATATGACTCTAAATGGTTATCTGTCCCATACAGCTGTGTGATAAATTCCTTACTAGTCTGATACCTCTTGCTTAGTGTGAATTGGCTCAAACCCCAAATGTCTTGCTAGGAGCTGTGGCCGGAAGATTGTCAGCGCCCGTCTCAATGGCAATAAAATGCAGATCTGGTGCACACACATTACCCGAGCACCTGTCGACCCAGTTGATCCTTGACCGCCCTGTAAAAAGTTCAGCAGACTGTAATGATGAAGGCAGAGCATTCCATAGTTTAGGTGCTACAGGCTCAAAAACTTGGTCACCATAGGTCTTTATACGGGTATAAGGGACAAATGAGTTTGACATAAGGCAGTAAGCTGATGAAGGTTGAAGTAATTTGTTCACATAAGCAGGAATGTCACAGTGCAGTGCCCTTTAGGTAAGAGGAAAAGGCTGGCAACCCATCGGCCACTCACTTGGCTAGTCATTGGCCTTTAAGGCTGGTGACCAGCACTTGTGGATAGCTGAAATAGGTACTAATTTGACTGGTCATTTTTTTCTTTTGTATTTTATTCCTGGATTGGAGCCGGAAGTGGCACGTCATTACAATCTATAAAAATGTGATTCATTCAGATTAAGTCAATTTGCAAACACAAATCTATCCAAAGTCATTGTGAGTGATCATCTTTATCTGATGAAAAAACATTTCTATTCTGGTGGTCTTATCCAGAAGGACAATGCCCGCATGCAAAGGGGGGTTACTGAATGGTTTGATGAGCATGGAAGTGATGTGAATCATATGCTATGGCCTTGGCCTTCACCAGTCACCAACATCTCAACAACCAACTGAACAGTTATGGGAGGTTTTCGAGTGATGTGTTAGACAGCGCTCTACACCATCAGATTTTGTAGCAACATTTCAGACAGTGCTCTCCACCACCATCATCAAAACACCAAATAAGGGAATATCTTTTTGGAAGAATGGTGTTCATCCCTCCAGGACAATTCAGAGACTAGGAGAATCAATGCCAAGGAAGCACTGATGCTGTTCTGGATGCACGTGTTGAACCAACATCCTACTAAGAGACTATGTTGGTTTTTTTCTTCAATTTATCACTTGATATAGCACTTGTCTTATGTGTTTAGTTGACTATTAATGCTATTCACTTGTTCCTCTATATGTATCTGGATGCTTCTGTTAGCCCATATAGCATGTATATGGTATAGGACACCCCATCAATATACACACTGCAGGACAGTTAATGACACATGGTCAAGATCACGCATTGAAAGATGCAATGTTTTTGCAAATTGTTTGATTTGTATTGCAAGCTGTATCATATCTGGTTGGAAATCATGTATCTTTTTTTTAAGGTGTTACCTCAAAAAGAAGAGAAACGTGACACTAATTTTATTTTCCATTTTACTATGTAACTGACCCTGCAATACTTAAAGACCCTGAGTTACATAAGGTTTTCCGCCTGAGGCAGGAGCTCACTCCTCAACCCAGAGGAAGTAATCCACCCTTTTCCGGCCAAGAACCATGGCCTCAAACTGAAGGTGCTGACTCTTGCAAACCACTGCCATGCCTGTTATTGCAGTCTGATGAAGCCAAGAGAATCACATCATCTGCCAACATGAGAGATGCAATTCTGAGGTTCCCAAACAGGACACTCTCTTCCCCCAGCTGTGCACTGAGATCGTGTCCATGAATATGGACATCACATCGGACACCGTTGCAAGCAGCAGCACGGGGGCGCCACAGGGGACAGTCCTGTCTCCCTTTTTGTTTACACTTTACACCTCAGACTTCAGGTTCTGTTTGCAGTCCTGCCACCTGCAGAAGTATTTGGATGACTCTGCCATCGTGGGGCAGGGAGGATGAGTACAGGAGTGTGGTGGACAGGTTTGTGGAGTGGTGTGGACTGAACCAGCTGCAGCTCAATGTCACAAAGACAAAGGAGTTGGTCATGGATTTCAGAAAACAGAGGACCCGTCTGAACTCAGTTGCCATCAGGGGTACAGAAGTGGACATTGTGGACAGATACAAGTACCTGGGTGTCCACTTGGACAATAAACTGGACTGGACTGGACTATAAACACTGATGCCATCTACAAGAAGGGTTCAGAGGCGCTTGTTCTTCCTCAGGAGACTCAGATCTTTCAACGTCTGCAGGACCATGCTGCAGATGTTTTATCACTCTGTGGTATCCAGCGTCATCTTCTACGCTGTAGTGTGCTGGGGCAGCAGTTGGCTGAAGAAGACAGCCAATACTAACAGACACAACAAGCTCATCAGGAGAGCTGGATCTGTCTTGGGGTTAAACTGGAGTCTGTGGCAGAGGTGGCAGAGAGGAGGATGCTGAGGAAGCTCCTTAGTATCATGGACAATGTCTCTCATCTGCATGCCACACTGATGTCCTGTCAGAGCTCCTTCAGCCGTAGACTGAGACCACCGAGGAGTTCCACTGAACACCACAGGAGGTCCTTTCCTACCTGAGGCAATCAGACTTTATAATTCCACCCCCTTCAGCCGCAGGGAAACATTAAAAAAACAAAAAACAAAATAAAAAAAACCCTGATTGTAAATTATGTGCAATATTGTCATGTCCATAACATGTGCACAACTGTCATGTCCATAAGATGTGCAATATTTTTTCTTTTCTTTTTTATGTGCAATAGTCTATCATGTGCACTGACATAGCTTGATAGTATATTCATTACAATAGTTTATTATGTGCAATATTTTCATGTGCAGTATCTTTTGCATTTGTCATTTTGACTTTTTAGACACTTTTATTATTTAACTGCTAACCTTTGTATTTGTATGTGTACTCTAACTAACTCTAACTGCCACTGTTCTCTGGCAAAGCAATTTATAAAAATCAAATAAAGTTGATCTTATTGTGATGTCTCATCAGATCTGTTAAGTTTATGTCTGTCTTGTGTTCTGTTTCCTGTTCTGGCTTGTCTTTTATTTTGAAATCCCTAACTTTTCTTGCGCTTCAGGTCCCTCGACTTCCTCCCTTTGTGTGTGTTCCCGCCGTTGTGTTTGTCTGCCCTACCCCCCCGCCCTGATTGTTTCCACCTGTTCCCCATTACCTCATGTGTATATATTGTCCGTGTTTTCCCCTGTCTCGTTGCCAGATCGTCATTTGTCTACGGAGAGAGCTAGTGTTAGCCTACTCGAAGGATTCATTGATCTTGCCATTTCTCTAAAAGAACAACCAAGACATTCAAGTCTGTTTTGTAAGAATCTTTTATTAAAACCTTTAAAACCACCTCTGCCGAGTTCTGTCCAACATTTGGGTCTGCCTGTCTTTGTGCCTGCGTAACACTTATCTTATTTTATCTTAATATCACAAACAGAATTGGTGCCAAGGGGCAACCCTGGTGGAGGCCAACACCCACTGAGAACGTGTTTGACTGTGTGCCGAGAATACAGACTCACTTTGGTTATATTGGGACTGAATGAACAATGGCCCAGGTATTCCATACTTTCTCAGTGTTCTCCACAAGACTTCCCAGGAGATCCACTTGTAAACCTTCTTCAAGTCCACAAAACATTTAGACTGGATGAGCTAACTCCAGTGCCCCTCCAAGCAACCTCGAAAGGGCAAAGAACTGGTCCACTGTTCCTCAACTGGCAGGGAATCCACATTGTTCCTCCTGTAGCCAAGGTTGAACAATTAGTCAGAACCTCCTTTCCTGCACCCTGGAGTACACTTTCCCAGGGAGGCTGAGCAGTATAATAACCCGATGATTGAGGGACAACCTCTGGTCCCCCTCTTGAAATACATATTTAAATATACATCTGCCACTCCATGGGCACAGTCCCAGACATCCATGTGACCCTGAAAAGGTGGGTTGAGTTCTCTCATCTCTGTGTGAATCTCATCCACATCTGGTGCCTCGTCACTGAGGAACTTCTTGACTACCACTGCAACCTTGGCCACGGATGTGGATGAGGCGTCCCTCTGATCTTCCAGCTCTGCCTCCTCCATGGAGGACATGCCTGCTGGGTTCAGGAGTTCCTCAAAATGCTCCTTCCACCACCTGACTTTGTCCCCAGTCTGGAGGCCTTGAACGTGGCCCACTCGGATTCCACATCCAAGACCATCCCTGGATGTGCCCGAAATTCTTCAGGAGATGAACAGCAGTCTTGTTCACAAGTGAGAGTAAAATGAAGTGTGAGATCAACAGACAGATTGGTGCAGTATCAGCAGTAATGTGGCTGTTGTACCAGACCATGGTAGAGAAGAGAGAGATGAACTGAAAGGCAAAACTTTTCATTTACCAGTTGATCTATGTTCCACCCCTTACTTAAGGTAAGGAGCTTTGGATCGTCACCAAAAGAAGAGATTGCAAATAGTAGCTGCTGAGATGAGTTTCTTCTGTAGGGTGGCTTGGGTCAGCCTTAGAGATAGGGTAAGAAGCTCAGACATCCAGAAGGAACTGAGACTACAGCTGCTGCCCCTTTGCATCGAAAGGTGCAGGTTGAGGTGGTTCAGGAATCTGATCAGGATGCCACCTGGGCGCCTCCCTCTAGAGGTCTTCTGGGTATGTTAAACAAGTAAGAGGCCTTTGGGCTGACTCAGAAGATGCTGGAGGGATTATATGTCTTATCTTGTCAGATTTATGCTCCTGTCTGACTTTCAAAGAATAAAATTTTCATGTGTGGTTTGTCTTCAGCCTTGTCCAAAGCCCAAATATCCCAAACAACATATTCACTCACTTAGCTGTTCCCACTGCCTTCTTCAAAAAACAAGTTCCATTTGGTGAAGATGTGCTGCAGTAATGTGGATGACCATCATAGTTCTTTTATGGGTCAACAGTTAATTCTGCTCAGATACACTTAAAATCCACTTTCACACTCTCTAACGACATGTCCTTGTATTTGCATGTTTCAGTCTGTTTTCTCAATATTCTCATCTACTTGTCCATTTGTGTGTTTTCTTTCTTGTTTTCACATACACATGTTGACAAAATTGTTGGTACCCCTCCATTAAAGAAAGAAAAACTCACCATCATTTTTGTCCTGGCCAGTTTGTTTTTTAAAATGATTTTGTTGAACCACAATTCAAAAGCAATGTCTGATTTTCATTAGTTTAATTTTCAGTAACATTTTTATTTTTATTATTATTTTTGTCAGTTATTATTATAAAAAGTTATTTCAGAGACCTTTGTGGGTTTTTCTTTCTTTAACAGAAGGGTACCAACAATTTTGTCCACATGTGTACATGTGCATTACTTCCATAGATGACAGCTAACACACACAAATAGACATACACAGACTCTAACTAAAATACTCCCTGACCTCATCTATTGAAATGTGCCTCAAAGCTTGACACTATATATGTCATATATATATATATATATATATATATATATATATATAATAAAAGACTGGTAAACAGTAGTGGAGCTACATCAACTTATACATTGGCCTTGATTCTCCAGTCCTTGCAATTAGTTTCTGGATTTGTATTTTGATGTTTTTAGTTATATTTATATTTAGTTATAAAATAAATTGATGATATTGTATATAATGTTTTTTCAGTTATATTAGCAGAAACCATTTGAGGATAATTTCCTAATGAATCATGTCCTGAATCCATGAAATCAAACATTATTTCAATTTACAACTTTCCACATTACTAACAATAAAATACAAGACTATGTTTTAATTCAAAGCAAGATATTACAATACAATATATTTTTCTTACATTTTATTTCTGTGACTAATAAAGCTTTTACAACAGAATAGATGTTTACATGTATTTCTTATTTTTGACATTTGCATTCCATACACGATAGGATTCAAAAGTGGTTGGAGAATCACAAAATACAGTGATAAAATGATTCGTAGTACACTGGATACACCCGCCATATCAATTCTACTCTGAATTATTTCAAATAAACACCCAAAAGAAAAGTTTACAAGGGAAACAAGATGAGGAGTGCAGGTACTGACAGCTTTTTGTCTGGTCTGTTTGGAACCAGCTAAACAGATTTTGAGAATTTTCATGTAAGAGAAAAGGATTGGAAGCAAGAGGGACTAAAATGGAGACAGCAGTGTCAAAAAGTCCATAAATGTTATTGACTTTGGTGTCCGAACATGCCAACCTAACAACTACATAGTTGCGGCAAAACAATCCATCAATGATGTTTCCACACAGTGTCAACCGGATGCTTAAAGATAAAATAATTAGAAATTTCACAAAAGTGTACAACCAAAGCACAATAATAATCATAAACGCCTTGTTGAATGTCATTTGTGTGTTATATTGCAGTGGACAACAGATAGCAAGGTATCTGTCATAAGACATGACAACTAAATTAGTGATTTCTACAGTTACGTATGTATGCAAACAGAAAATCTGTACAAAGCAAAAGGAAGTAGAAACAGTATGAATGTCAGAGAGAATCTGAATCAGAAGGAAAGGAAACAAGCCTGTACTACCATATAGCCCATTTACAAACAGGCTGCACATAAAAAGGTACATGGGTTCATGTAAGCTTGTGTTCATACAGATAATAACAATAAGTGATGTGTTAGCAATAATAATTACAGTGTACAACATTGCAAGTATGACTAAATATAAGTATTTTAAACTTCCAACATACAAATAACCTTCAAGAATAAAATAAGGTAAAGTTGATGATGTTGAATTCACCATAACTCGTGTTTAAATGACAAACAACTACACAGTGTGAATGATAAGGTTTTCTTACTTACCCCCTACTTAAATCATCTGCTTTGCCCCAAAGCATCATTTGAAATAAATTTGACATCATTTTAGTTTTTCTGGATGTTACACTTCACTAACACTGCTTCAGTGGACTTTTGAAAAGTAATCAAGTGTAAATATGAAGAAAAGCTAAAAAGAAATGTTAATCTCACTACCTGTTTAAATCTGTAAATGACATGTTGATGTTAGAAACACTTCAGAGTTTGTTGACTGTTGAATTGCAGACTGCTGCAGTCATCTCAAACTGTGAGCTTCTGCAACATCGATAGCCTTTATACATTCAGCATGGATGAATCCAATAGGCCAGTTTCAGCTTAGTGTCAAGGTTCACACCAGTTCACTGCCTAACAGGACCAGTGTATGCTAAGTGCAATATCTGAATTGTAAT
Source organism: Scortum barcoo (assembly GCA_023238725.1). NCBI lineage: Eukaryota > Metazoa > Chordata > Actinopteri > Centrarchiformes > Terapontidae > Scortum > Scortum barcoo. The sequence goes on along the minus strand of CM041552.1, from coordinate 3,111,451 downwards.
CGATTAGCATGCTTGGCTAAAGGCATAAAGAGCTAAACCAATATTGGCCGGTCAATTTATCAGTCTTGCTATTACACTTTCAAAGCATGGCAGTTTCCTTTCTCATCTGAGGATAGCTCATGTTGTTAAAATCTAGGTCTGTACATTGTGAATCGACCTGGGGTTATTTTTCTCTTGCAGGAGCAGTTTTTAAGATAGTGGCATCCATTGGTTAGGTTGCAGATTGTAACCAACTCAATGCAAAACTTACAACCATTGTTACAAACCAGTTTTCTCTCTCTCTTTTCCATGATCTGACTCTCCACATCTGTGTCTGCTCACCAAAACCTTGCTCTGCGATCCATCCAGGAATAGTTAACATTATGGTTATGACTTAGATTGTGATATTAATGATTTGATAATGTTAAACAGAATGTGATGTTGTGATCTTGTTGCTCTATTGCCACATTGCTATGATATTGATTTATTTTATGTGTAAATATCATAAATCAAATGTCCACACACTTCATCTCATCATGTAACCATGATTGGATGATCTGAAAATATAAACCCAATCCCCCAATTCTTTGCCACCAAATTCAAGGTGGTGGCAAACCCTCTTTATAACCAGTTTGTCTGTACTAGGCTACTGTTATACTGTTATTAAGCTACTGTTATACACTAATAAAAACACAATTATGAACATTGTATTCCATTTCTGGCAATAGATACCACTAAATCCTTCATACTGGTCCTTTAGGAATAGACTAGATGTGGGGTAAATTTAACATCACCTTTTCTGGTTGCTGTTTTAAATCCATATGGCTATAATTTTTTATTTGTCCCTGAATCCAAAAATATTTTGGAAATAAATAATGGCACATATTGACTTTTATAGAACCACTGCATCCAACAAGAGATACAAACAAAGGAGATTAATGGGTTATAGAGTGTCTAACCTGATTTAGCAATTAAATAAAGTTTATTTTAAAGAGGGTTTTGTGTTTCCTTGTGACTAAGACAACAAGAAAAGTAAACTGACTTTCCTCAATTTTTAATGTTATGTAAAAAGTAAATGGACTGCATTTACATAACATTTATGTGTTTGAATTGTCTATTTTCAGTGCTTCTTTATTGACTGAGAAAAGCTCACTCATGTATGAATTGAACATATAGCCAGAAAAAAGAATTATTGATTTAGCAGTGAAGGTATGACAGGACAGAACACAGTTCGATCTGAAACAAAGTAAGAGGTGATCGACTTAAAGTGGCATTTTGTGCTAGATACACCCAACTGCAAATACCAAAAATACCTTGCCGGCCACAAAGTGGCCAGAGATTCAGTAGCTAAGTCAAAACATAAAGGACTAAGTGGGCAGCCCTGGAAGGTTGCATGTCGAAGGTAAAAAGGTTGCGATAAAGTAGAGTTGGTCAATATTGAGGCTGAGGAATACAACAGTAAATAAATAATTCCACTCCACCCGATCAAAGGACTTTTGGACGTTTAAGGGTACATATGATATATCAAACAGGTTTCCCACCAGGTTTGAAAAAAAAATGGTGGAGAAACCATAAAGGTCTGTTAACTTGCCCAACTGTGTTGCTGATATAACTGCTGTTATTTCTGTTATCGGCTCGTCTAGATTTCCCCTTAGATCTGGGGTGGAACTGGGATGTTTAAGCTGCTGAGAAAGTTTTCAATAGATTTGCAGTCATGTGGCTGAAAAGAATATAAACAGTGGTAGAAATCTTTCAATATTTTCTTAATTTGGTGGGCTTGAGTATATTGCCTTTTATTAATTTCATATGAACGCTCTAAAAAATTTTTCATGGGGACACCTTTTTTGAATTTGCTCCAAACAATATAATCTGATGCCTTAATGATTTTTCTTAGGCATCCCAAACTGTTAAGCAGGAGATTTCGGAGGATGATTTCAATTGAAGAAAAGCCTATTCACTCCTTCATTTATGTCACAAAACTCCCAACCAATAGGCCAAATATAGCCAAAAGGTTTGCACTGAAATGCTAGTGTCTTTCTAAAATAGAGATGCCAGGGAGAGACAGCATCAGAGTCGGAGGGGCGTGATCTGCTATAATAATACTTTGATGGGCACAGGAATAGACTTGGAAGATTCATTTAGTTGTCAATTAAGAAATAATCTATTCTGAAATATGTATAGTGAACAAGTGAGAAAAAAGCCTACTTTCTTTCTTTTGGGTGTAAAAACCACCATGCATCTGAAACATGATACTCAGAGAGGAAGAATTCTACATAAGAAGTATGAGGGAATACGTGTTTAGATCAGAAAGAGGTCAAAATACACAACATCATCTGAATTTGTCAATTTGACAGTTTTCATGACACAATTATATAATATCCTATCTTATCAGCAACAATATTAGAGGGTTCAAAGGGCATATCAAACAGCCACTCCTCTTACTTTTGCTCCAAAGAAAGAGTGGAAAAACTGCCCCATTCAAGCTGTCAGAGTAATTAAGTGGGTCAAGTGAGGTTCTTGCAAAAAATACTTCTTCATTGAGATGTTGAAAGGTGTCAAAGCACACTCTTCCTCTTAACTGGGTGTTTTTAACCCTTGATATTCCAACTTGAAATATGTAGGTTGCTACCCATTAGTCATGAAGTTAAATGAAGGTTGTTATGGCCATGTGTAGCCAAGATTCCATGTATCCACTGTTGTAAGGTGCTAGACTGCAACAAAATAAATCTGGTTGACCTCAAATAAACATGAAAACAGAAATATAAAATAATCCCTATAAAGCACCAGCTGGGAAAAAAAACACCAGGATGCTCTGGCCCAATCCCAGACATCTGCTAAACAACACAGCAGTAAGCAGTAACTTTTCACATGTGTAACAACAAACATTCCCATAGCATCTTTTCATCTCAGTACCACTGTATTAGATTATCAAACTACTGAATACTATGCTTATATCAGAACTGTACAGGGTGAAAAAATGATTAACTAATTTTATTGGTTTATTTTTCAGCCAACAAAGTTGTATCAGCTCATGGAGAAAAAACGGGTATTAAACAATCGTAGATAAAATCCACAGGTTAAAAGCACATGGAAGATGCACCTGGACTCAGGGACTCCTTTTCCATTACATGCCATACCTTCATACATGGACTAAACCCATTAACTCAGTATATCTACAATAAACAAGATATATGTATAATTGATTGATTGATGATGATGATGTTCTCTGTACATGTGGCATCTATTGCACATCTGTCCGTCCCAGGGAGAGGGATCCCTCATCTGTGGCTCTTCATTAGGTTTATTGTTTTTTGAAGTTTTTCCTGACTCGGTTTGAGGGTCTAAGGACAGAGGGTGTCACAACTGTACAGACTGTAAAGCCCTCCGAGGCAAACGATGTTTTGTGATTTTGGGCTTTAAATAAAATAAATCTGAATTTTTGAAAGTAGAGGTGATCTGTGTGACTGTTTATGGGGTTTCTGCTTAGCAAAAAAACAAACAGTGATGGTTTAGATGGCTATCTGCAATTCAATGTGTACTGAGATATTTACTGTAATGGCCAAGAATAATTCTCTTTGACAACTAAATACAAAAGAAATGCTTCAGAAACAGATTCTGCCTGCATTGACATGAGCTGTTTGTTTTTAGAAGAAATGTACCTGGACAAAGTGGATGGACTGATTTTGGACAAACACTGAACAAACTTCAGTATCTGATATGTGTTGTTACAAAGCAGTCTGAGGGGAGGTCATTATTGTCCTCAGTCCTCGGTAGATCAGTTAAACCAGTGCTCAGGTCTGTTTATACTGATTGGTCTCAACTGTTAACAGCTTTGACTAATTTGCTTCAGAGGGAATTAGTGGAAATTGTGGCTACAGTGGATGTGACTCAGGGGCAAACATGTTGACATGCTGAAATGACCTTTGACTTGAAGGACTTGGGGCAGTGATGGATTTACATTAATTTCAACTGAGAATAAACTCAGTTAGTCCCAGAGTTTTAATTCTTGAGTACAAAGGGTGTAACTATGGACATTCTATGTCACATGAAAACTGTCACGTTTAGAACATAGATTTAGGACTACATTGACCATTTGAATTCACAGTTTCACAGTGTGAATTCACAGACAGACTTTTATGTTTTCTTTATCAAATGGAAGTACTGAAAATAAACAGAATATAACAAAAGACAGATCAAATAGGAGGTTTACTGTTTAAAGACATTTCATCATGAACAAAGATCATCAGAAATATCACAGTGTCCCAGTTCCACATTAAACACTATCTTTATAAGGTATATATATTAGTGTATATACAAAAGAGTATGTGAAGTTGTGTACAATCTCTCCATGTTATAATGACCCTTTGATCCTCCTCACCACTGACCATGGGTCCAGTTTCCTTTTCAAGGACTACAACCCCATGAAGAACTGAATTTCCTTCTATCAAGCACCTTGAGAACGTCCTCAAAAGGATCCTTGCAGTATCCAAGAAGACCTTCAGGACCTCTTCAAAGATCTCAGGCCCTTTAAGGACTTCTATTATATTTCAAGGACTTCTAGGACCTCAGTTGCTTGGAGGACAACTCGAGTCTTATCAAGGACCACTGGAACTTTTTGATATTACAGTGACAAACATTATTGATTAAAACACATCTCATGGAACCAGGGCAGCACTGTTGCCTCACAGCTAGAGGGTCCTGGGTTCAATCCCCGGTTGACACAGGCCCTTCTGTGTGGAGTTTGCATGTTCTCCCTGTGCCTGTGTGGGTTCTCTCTGGGTACTCCAGCTTCCTCCCACAATCCAAAGACATGCAGGTTAGGTTAATTGGCAACTTTAAATTACCCCTAGGTGTGAATGTGAGTGTGAGTGGTTGTCTGTTCTTCAATGTCAGCCCTGTCAGCCACTGGCGTCCAGTCCAGGGTGTACCCCTGCCTCTCGCCCAAAGATAGCTGGGACAGGCTCCAGCACCCCTGCAACCCTGTGTGTGCTCAAGATAAGCAGGTTTAGAAAATGGATTTTGAGAATTTTCATGTAAGAGAAAAGGATTGGAAGCAGAGGGACTAAAATGGAGACAGCAGTGTCAAAAAGTCCATAAATGTTATTGACTTTGGTGTCTGAACATGACAACTTAACAACTAAGTAGTTGCGGCAATATAATCCATCAATAGTATTTCCACACAGTGTCAACCGGATGTTTAAGGATAAAGTGATCAAAAAGATCACAAAAGAGTAACGGTGTTAATGTGTTAATGGTAAGGTTTTGCTTACTTACCCCATAAGAAAATCATCTGCTTTTCCCAAAAGCATCATTTAAAATAATCATTTTCATCATTTTAGTTTTTTTGGATGTTACATATCACTAACACTGCTTCAGTGGACTTTTGAAAAGTAATTCAGTGTAATTATGAAGAAAAGCATTCTTAACTCACCACCTGTTTAAATCTGTAAATGACATATTGATGTCTCAAAAGGTTCAGAGTTTGTTGACTGATAAATTGCAGACTGCTGATATATGAATCCAACAAGTCAGTCTCAGTTTATTATCAAGGTTCATACCAGTTCACTGACTAACAGGATCAGTGTATGCTAAGTGCAACATCTTAACTGTAGTTGATTAGCATGCATGATGGCATAAAGAGCTAATATTGGCCCTGTCAGTTTCTTGCTCTTGCTCTTAGACTTTTAAATAATTTTGAAAGGCACTTTCCTTTCTCATTTGAAGATAGCAGAAGTAAAATCTCCAGTTGAAGTTATTAATCTGTCCATTGATTGATTTACAAGACTTTGCATGGCCACAAATCAATCAGTGGTCTGCACATGATTTGTGAATGGATCCTGTGTTATTTTTCTCTGACTGGAGCAGTTTTTAAGATAGTGACATTTAGTGGTGAAGTTACAGATTGCAACTAACTGAATACCCCTCACCCCCTGCCCCTCCCAATCCAAAAGACCCTATGGTGGCAGTCAGGTTTATTCACACTCGGTTTGTGTCAATGAGTAATTTAATATCCTCAATCAAGGAAAGGATTGGATGATTTTTTTCCCTCTGCTTATATTAAGGTGATGTGTGTCCTAGTTCCATATTAAACACTATCTTTATTAGGTATACATAATTTATAGACAGTGTATATTCAAAAGAGTACATGGAGTTGTTTAGTCTATGAGTCTGCATGGGTAAATATATCTTACAGACAGTTCAATCAAACCCAGGTTAAGTGAACATAGTCAGTTTCGTTAGCCAATGGGTTTGTATATGACTCTACAGTGGGGCAAAAAAGTAAGTCAGCCACCAATTGTGCAAATTCTCCCACTTAAAAGATGAGAGAGGTCTCCCATTTTCATCATAGGTATACCTCAACTATGAGAGACAAAATGAGAAAAAAAAAATCCAGAAAATCACATTGTCTGATTTTTAAAGAATTTATTTGCAAATTATGGTGGAAAATAAGTATTTGGTCAATAACAAAAGTTCATCTCAATACTTTGTTTATATACCCGTTTTCTGTAAGTCTTCACAAGGTTTTCACACACTGTTGCTGGTATTTTGGCCCATTCCTCCATGCAGATCTCCTCTAGAGCAGTGATGGTTTTGGGAGCTGTCGCTGGGCAACACGGACTTTCAACTCCCTCCAAAGATTTTCTATGGGGTTGAGATCTGGAGACTGGCTAGGCCACTCCTTCATTTCCCAGGTGGTGTGTTTGGGATCATTGTCATGCTGAAAGACCCAGCCACGTTTTCATCTTCAATGCCCTTGCTGATGGAAGGAGGTTTTCACTCAAAATCTCACGATACATGGCCCCATTCATTCTTTCCTTTACACGGATCAGTCGTCCTGGTCTGGTCCCTTTGCAGAAAAACAGCCCCAAAGCATGATGTTTCCACCCCCATGCTTCACAGTAGGTATGGTGTTCTTTGGATGCAACTCAGCATTCCTTCTCTCCTCCAAACATGACAAGTTGAGTTTTTACCAAAAAGTTCTATTTTGGTTTCATCTGACCATATGACAGTCTCCCAATCCTCTTCTGGATCATCCAAATGCTCTCTAGCAAACTTCAGACGGGCCTGGACATGTACTGGCTTAAGCAGGGGGACACGTCTGGCACTGCAGGATTTGAGTCCCTGGCGGCGTAGTGTGTTACTGATGGTAGCCTTTGTTACTTTGGTCCCAGCTCTCTGCAGGTCATTCACTAGGTCCCCCCGTGTGGTTCTAGGATTTTTGCTCACCGTTCTCGTGATCATTTTGACCCCACGGGGTGAGATCTTGCGTGGAGCCCCAGATCGAGGGAGATTATCAGTGGTCTTGTATGTCTTCCATTTTCTAATAATTGCTCCCACAGTTGATTTCTTCACACCAAGCTGCTTACCTATTGCAGATTCAGTCTTCCCAGCCTGGTGCAGGTCTACAATTTTGTTTCTGGTGTCCTTTGACAGCTCTTTGGTCTTGGCCATAGTGGAGTTTGGAGTCTGACTGTTTGAGGTTGTGGACAGGTGTCTTTTATACTGATAATGAGTTCAAACAGGTGCCATTAATACAGGTAACGAGTGGAGGACAGAGGAGCCTCTTAAAGAAGAAGTTACAGGTCTGTGAGAGCCAGAAATCTTGCTTGTTTGTAGGTGACCAAATACTTATTTTACCGAGGAAATTTACCAATTAATTAATTAAAAATCCTACAATGTGATTTCCTGGATTCTTTCCCCCCATTCTGTCTCTCATAGTTGAAGTGTACCTATGATGAAAATTACAGGCCTTTCTCATCTTTTTAAGTGGGAGAACTTGCACAATTGGTGGCTGACTGAATACTTTTTTGCTCCACTGTAAATGGTTGTCTGTTTCATACTGCTTTGTGATAAATTCCTTACTTGTCTGATACCTCTTGATTAGTGTGAACTAGGATTGGCTCAAGCCCCAAATGTCTTGCTAGGAGCTGTGGCCGGAAGATCGTCAGTGCCCGTCTCAACGGCAATAAAATGCAGATCTGGTGCACACACATTACCCGAGCACCTGTCGATACAGTTGATCCTTGACCGCCCTGTAAAAAGTTCAGCAGACTGTAATGATGAAGGCAGAGCATTCAATAGTTTAGGTGCTACAGGCTCAAAAACTTGGTCACCATAGGTCTTTATACGGGTATGAGGGACAAATGAGTTTGACACAAGGCAGTAAGCTGATGAAGGTTGAAGTAATTTGTTCACATAAGCAGGAATGTCACGGTGCAGTGCCCTTTAAGTAAGAGGAAAAGGCCGGCAACCCATCGGCCACTCACTAGGCTAGTCATTGCCTTTTAAGGCTGGTGACCAGCACTTGTGGCTAGCTGAAATAGGTACTAATTTGGCTGGTCATTTTTTTCTTTTGTATTTTATTAGTGAATTGGAGCCGGAAGTAGCACATCATCACAATCTGTAAAAATGTGATTCATTCAGATTAAGTCAATTTGCAAACACAAATCTATCCAAAGTCATTGTGAGTGATCACCTTTATCCGATGAAAAAACATTTCTATTCTGGTGGTCTCTTCCAGAAGGACAATGCCCCCATGCAAAGGGGGGTTACTGAATGGTTTGATGAGCATGGAAGTGATGTGAATCATATGCTATGGCCTTCACAGTCACAAACATCTCAACCCAACTGAACAGTTATGGGAGGTTTTCGAGTGATGTGTTAGACAGCGCTCTACACCATCAGATTTTGTAGCAACATTTCAGACAGTGCTCTCCACCACCATCATCAAAACACCAAATAAGGGAATATCTTTTGGAAGAATGGTGTTCATCCCTCCAGGACAATTCAGAGACTAGGAGAATCAATGCCAGGAAGCACTGATGCTGTTCTGGATGCACGTGTTGAACCAACATCCTACTAAGAGACTTTATGTTGGTTTTTCCTTTAATTTATCACTTGATATAGCTCTCGTCTTATGTGTTTAGTTGACTATTAATGCTATTCACTTGTTCCTCTATATGTATCTGGATGCTTCTGTTAGCCCATATAGCGTGTATACGGTATAGGACACCCCATCAATATACACACTGCAGGACAGTTACATTACATCAAAGTTGGATCAGCCTGTAGTGTGTTTTTCCACTTTAATTTTGAGTGTAACTCCAAATCCAGACCTCCATACGTTAATAAATTTGATTTCCATTGATAACTTTTTGTGTGATTTTGTTGTCAGCACATTCAACTATGTAAAGAACAAAGTATTTAATAAGAATATTTCATTCATTCAGATCTAGGATGTGTTATTTTAGTATTCCCTTTATTTTTTTGAGCAGTGTATGTCATATACATACATATATATATATATATATATATATATATATATATATATATATATATATAATAAAAAAAGACTGGCAAACAGTAGTGGAGCTACATCAACTTATACATTGACCTTGAACCTTCAGTCTTTACAATTAATTTCTGGATTTGTATTTTGATGTATTTAGTTATATTTTGATTAAAAAAAAACTGATGATATTGTATATAATGTTTTTTCAGTTATATTAGCAGAAACCATTTGAGGATAATTTCCTAATGAATCATGTCCTGAATCCAAGAAATCAAACATTATTTCAATGTACAACTCATCACTAATGTACAACTTATCACTAACAATAAAATACAAGACTCACGTTTGAATTCAAAGCAAGATATTACAATACAATATATTTTTTTTACATTTTATTTCTGTGACTAATAAATCTTTTAGAACAGAACAGATGTTTACATGTATTTCTTATTTTGGACATTTGCATTCCATACACGATAGGATTTAAAAGTGGTTGGAGAATCACAAAATACAGTGATAAAATGATTCGTAGCACACTGCTCATTACTGTGTACACCTGCCATATCAAATCTACTCTGAATTAATTCAAATAAACACCCAAAAGAAAAGTTCACAAGGGAAACAAGATGAGGAGTGCAGGTACTGACAGCTTTTTGTCTGTCTGTTTGGAACCAGCTAAACAGTTTGGAACCAGAATTTTCTAAGAGAAAAAAACAGATTTTGAGAATTTTCATGTAAGAGAAAAGGATTGGAAGCAAAGGGGCTAAAACAGAGAGAATAATATCAAAAAATCCATAAATGTTATTGACTTTGGTGTCCGAACATGCCAACTTAACAACTAAGTAGTTGCGGCAATACAATCCATCAATGATGTTTCCACACAGTGTCAACTGGATGCTTAAAGATAAAGCAATTAGGAATTTCACAAAAGAGTACAACCAAACCACAATAATAATGATAACCGCCTTGTTAACTGTCATCCGTGTGTTATATTGCAGTGGACAACATATAGCAAGGTATCTGTCATAAGACATGACAGCTAAATTACTAAATTCTACACTTGCATATGTATGCAAACAGAAAATCTGTAGGAAGCAAAAGGAAGTAGAAACAGTATGAATGTCAGAGAGAATCTGAATCAGAAGGAAAGGAAACAAGCCTGTACTACCATATAGCCCATTTACAAAAAGGCTGCACATAAAAAGGTACATGGGATCATGTAAGCTTGTGTTCATACAGATAATAACAATAAGTGATGTGTTAGCAATAATAATGACAGTGTACAACATTGAAAGTATGATGAAATTTAAGTATTTCAAACTTCCAACATGGAAATAACCTTCAAGAATGAAATAAGGTAAAGTTGATGAAGTTGAATTCACCATAACTGTTAGGGTAGGTGCTAGGTGAAGGTGGAGTTGGACCCAGGATGCAGACGAGGCAGGAGGCTGAGTAGACGTTTGACTTTTTATTGAGGGCAAACACGGGAACACAGGAACACAGGGACAAGGCAGGAACCGAACAGGAAGGCAGGAAGGCAAGAACCCAACAGGAAGCGAACAGGAAGCGAAGCAAAGGACAGCACAGCACAGCACAGACGACACGACAAAGAACAAATGGAGAAGGACTGACTAAATACACTGGAGGAGACTAATGAGGACAGGTGAACCTAATTGGGACGGAGCAGGCAATCAAAAAAGGAGGGAAACACAAAAAGACAGGAAGTAAAGAGAGAAACGAGAGGAGAGACGAGACTACAAAATAAAACAGGAAGTGCAGGACAAAGAACATGAACATCATAACAATAACTCGTGTTTAAATGACAAACAACTACACAGTATGAATGATAAGGTTTTCTTACTTACCCCCTAATTAAATCATCTGCTTTGCCCAAAAGCATAATTTAAAATAAAGGTGACATTATTTGAATTTTTCTGGATGTTACACCTCACTAACACTGCTTCAGTAGACTTTTGAAAAGTAATCAAGTGTAAATATGAAGAAAAGCTAAAAAGAAATGTTAATCTCACTACCTGTTTAAATCTGTAAATGACATGTTGATGTTAGAAACACTTCAGAGTTTGTTGACTGCTGAATTGCAGACTGCTGCAGTCATCTCAAACTGTGAGCTTCTGCAACATCGATAGCCTTTATACATTCAGCATGGATGAATCCAATAGGCCAGTTTCAGCTAAGTGTCAAGGTTCATACCAGTTCACTGCCTAACAGGACCAGTGTATGCTAAGTGCAATATCTGAATTGTAATTGATTAGCATGCTTGGCTAAAGGCATAAAGAGCTAAACCAATATTGGCCGGTCAATTTATCAGTCTTGCTATTACACTTTCAAAGCATGGCAGTATCCTTTCTCATCTGAGGATAGCTCATTTAGTTAAAATCTAGGTCTGTACATTGTGAATGGACCTGGGGTTATTTTTCTCTTGCAAGAGCAGTTTTTAAGATAGTGGCATCCAGTGGTTAGGTTGCAGATTGCAACCAACTCAATGCAAAACTTACAACCACTGTTACAAACCAGTTTTCTCTCTCTTTTCCATGATCTGACTCTCCACATCTGTGTCTGCTCACCAAAACTTTGCTCTGCGATCCATCCAGGAATAGTTAACATTATGGTTATGACTTAGATTGTGATATTAATGATTTGATAATGTTAAACAGAATGTGATGTTGTGATCTTGTTGCTCTATTGCCACATTGCTATGATATTGATTTATTTTATGTGTAAATATCATAAATCAAATGTCCACACACTTCATCTCATCATGTAACCATGATTGGATGATCTGAAAATATAAACCCAATCCCCCAATTCTTTGCCACCAAATTCAAGGTGGTGGCAAACCCTCTTTATAACCAGTTTGTCTGTACTAGGCTACTGTTATACTGTTATTAAGCTACTGTTATACACTAATAAAAACACAATTATTAACATTGTATTCAATTTCTGGCAATAGATACCCCTAAATCCTTCATACTGGTCCTTTAGGAATAGACTAGATGTGGGGTAAATTTAACATTATCTGTTCTGGTTGCTGTTTTAAATCCATACGGTTATAGTTTTTTATTTTTCCCTGAATCCAAAAATATTTTGGAAATAAATAATGGCACATATTGACTTTTATAGAACCACTGCATCCAACAAGAGATACAAACAAAGGAGATCAATGGGTTATAGAATGTCTAACCTGATTTAGCAATTTAATAAAGTTTTTTTAAAGAGGTTTTTGTGCTTCCTTGTGACTGAGACAACAAGAAAGGTAAACTGACTTTCCTCAAATTTTAATGTTATGTAAATGGTAACTGGACTGCATTTACAGTTAATGACACATGGTCAAGATCACACATTGAAAGATGCAATGTTTTTGCAGATAGTTTGATTTGTATTGCAAGCTGTAACATATCTGGTTGGAAATCATGTATCTTTTTTTTAAGGTGTTACCTCAAAAAGAAGAGAAACGTGACACTAATTTTATTTTCCATTTTACTATGTAACTGACCCTGCAATACTTAAAGACCTGAGTTACATAAGGTTTTCCGCCTGAGGCAGGAGCTCACTCCCAACCCAGAGGGAGTAATCCACCCTTTTCCGGCCAAGAACCATGGCCTCAAACTGAAGGTGCTGACTCTTGCAAACCACTGCCATGCCTGTTATTGCAGTCTGATGAAGCCAAGAGAATCACATCATCTGCCAACATGAGAGATGCAATTCTGAGGTCCTCAAACAGGACACTCTCCTCCCCCAGCTGTGCATTGAGATCCTGTCCATGAATATGGACATCACATCGGACACCATTGCAAGCAGCACGGGGGTGCCACAGGGGACAGTCCTGTCTCCCTTTTTGTTTACACTCTACACCTCAGACTTCAGGTTCTGTTCGCAGTCCTGCCACCTGCAGAAGTATTTGGATGACTCTGCCATCGTGGGTTGTATCAGCAGGGGCAAGAAGGATGAGTACAGGAGTGTGGTGGACTGAGGAAGCTCAATGTCACCAAGACAAAGGAGTTGGTCATGGATTTCAGAAAACAGAGGAACCGTCTGAACTCAGTTGCCATCAGGGGTACAGACAGTGGACAGTGGACATTAGACAGTGGACACCAGATACAGGCAAGTACCTGGGTGTCCACTTGGATAATAAACTGGAATGACTGGACTTCAATAAACACTGATAATACAAGAAGGCCATCTACAAGAAGGGTTAGAGCTGCTTGTTCTTCCTCAGGAGGCTCAGATCTTTCAACAGACAACATGCTGCACGCTGCAAATGTTTTATCACTCTGTGGTATCCAGCGTCATCTTCTACGCTGTAGTGTGCTGGGGCAGTTCAGGAGTTAGGCTGAAGACAGCCAATACCAACAGACACAACAAGCTCATCAGGAGAGCTGGATCTGTCCTGGGAGTTGAACTGGAGTCTGTGGCTGTGGTTGAGGTGTCTCAGAGAGGAGGATGCTGAGGAAGCTCCTTAGTGTATCATGGACAATGTCTCTCACCTGCATACCACACTGATGTCCTGTCAGAGCTCTTCTTCAGCCGTAGACTGAGACCACCGAGGAGCTCCACTGGAACACCACAGGAGGTCCTTTCCTACCTGAGGCAATCAGACTTTATAATTCCTCCTTCTTCTGCCGCAGGGAAACATTAAAAAAACAAAAAACAAAACAAAAAAAACCCTGACTGTAAATAACGTGCAATATTATCATGTCCATAACATGTGCACAACTGTCATGTCCATAAGATGTGCAATATTTTTTCTTTTCTTTTTTATGTGCAATAGTCTATCATGTGCACTGACATAGTTTGATAGTATACATTACATTACAATAGTTTATTATGTGCAATATTTTCATGTGCAGTATCTTTTTCTTGGAAAATAGTTTGTCATCAATGCAAAATGGTTCAAACTTGGTTCATTCTCTTGTTATGCAGTTACTCTTGTGCACTTCTTTATCTTGTTTATTTTGTTACTTTAGAAACCCTATATTTTTATATTTTGCATTTCTCATTTTGACTTTTTAGACACTTTTATTATTTAACTGCTAACCTTTGTATTTGTATTGGTATTTGTACCTTTTGAAATACATATTTAAATATACATCTGCCACTCCATGTGCACAGTCCCAGACGTCCATGTGACCCTGAAAAGGTGGGTTGAGTTCTCTCATCTCTGTGTGAATCTCATCCACATCTGGTGCCTCGTCACTGAGAAACTTCTTGACTACCCCTGCAACCTCGGCCATGGATGTGGATGAGGCTTCCCTCTGATCTTCCAGCTCTGCCTTATGTCCATGGAGGACACGCCCACTGAGTTCAGGAGTTCCTCAAAATGCTCCTTCCACCACCTGACATTGTCCCCAGTCTGGAGGCCTTGAACGTGGCCCACTCGGATTTCACATCCAAGACCATCCCTGGATGTGCCCGAAATTCTTCAGACCCCACAGTGGTCTTGTTCACAAGTGAGAGTAAAATGAAGTGTGAGATCAACAGACAGATTGGTGCACTATCAGCAGTAATGTGGCTGTTGTACCAGACCTTGGTAGAGAAGAGAGAGATGAACTGAAAGGCAAAACTTTTCATTTACCAGTTGATCTATGTTCCACCCCTTTGGAGCTTTGGATTGTGACCAAAAGAAGAGATTGCAAATAGTAGCTGCTGAGATGAGTTTCTTCTGTAGGGTGGCTTGGGTCAGCCTTAGAGATAGGGTAAGAAGCTCAGACATCCAGAAGGAACTGAGACTACAGCTTCTGCCCCTTTGCATCAAAAGGTGCAGGTTGAGGTGGTTCAGGAATCTGATCAGGATGCCACCTGGGCGCCTCCCTTTAGAGGTCTTCTGGGTATGTTAAACAGGTAAGAGGCCTTCGGGCTAACTCAGAAGATGCTGGAGGGATTATATATCTTATCTTGTCAGATTTATGCTCCTGTCTGACTTTTAAAGAATAAAACAATTTTCATGTGTGGTTTGTCTTCAGCCTTGTCCAAAGCCCAAATATCCCAAACAACATATTCACTCACTTAGCTGTTCCCACTGCCTTCTTTAACAAACAAGTTCCATTTGGTGAAGATGTGCTGCAGTAATGTGGATGACCATCATAGTTCTTTTATGGGTCAACAGTTAATTCTAAAATCCACTTTCACACTCTCTAACCACGTCCTTGTATTTGCATGTTTCAGTCTGTTTTCTCAATATTCTCATCTACTTGTCCATTTGTGTGTTCTTTTCCTGTTGTCACATATACACGTTGACAAAATTGTTGGTACCCCTCCATTAAAGAAAGAAAAACTCACCATCATTTTTGTCCTGGCCAGTTTTGTTTTTTAAAAATGATTTTGTTGAACCACAATTCAAAAGCAATGTCTGATTTTCATTAGTTCATTTTCAGTACATTTTTATTTATTATTACTTTTGTCAGTTTCAAGTTATTTCAGTGACCTTTGTGGGTTTTTCTTTCTTTAACAGAAGGGTACCAACAATTTTGTCCACGTGTGTACATGTGCATTACTTCCATAGATGACAGCTAACACACACAAATACACATACACAGACTCTAACTAAAATACTCCCTGACCTCATCTATTGAAATGTGTCTCAAAGCTTGGACATATATGTACATATATATATATATATATATATATATATATATATATATATATATATATATATATATATATATATATATATATATAATAAAAAGACTGGTAAACAGTAGTGGAGCTACATCAACTTATACATTGGCCTTGAACCTTCAGTCCTTACAATTAGTTTCTGGATTTGTATTTTGATGTATTTAGTTATATTTTGATAAATTAAATTGATGATATTGTATATAATTTTTTTTCAGTTATATTAGTAGAAACCATTTGAGGATAATTTCCCAATGAATCATGTCCTGAATCCAAGAAATCAAACGTTATTTCAATTTAAAACTTTCCACATCACTAACAATAAAATACAAGACTCACGTTTTAATTTAAATCAAGATATTACAATACAATATTTTTTTATTACATTTTATCTCTGTGACTAATAAAGCTTTTACAACAGAACAGATGTTTACATGTATTTCTTATTTTTGGACATTTGCATTCCATACACGATAGGATTTAAAAGTGGTTGGAGAATCACAAAATACAGTGATAAAATGATTCGTAGTACACTGGATACACCCGCCATATCAAATCTACTCTGAATTATTTCAAATAAACACCCAAAAGAAAAGTTCACAAGGGAAACAAGATGAGGAGTGCAGGTACTGACAGCTTTTTGTCTGGTCTGTTTGGAACCAGCTAAACAGATTTTGAGAATTTTCATGTAAGAGAAAAGGATTGGAAGCAAAGGGGCTAAAACAGAGAGAATAATATCAAAAAATCCATAAATGTTATTGACTTTGGTGTCCGAACATGCCAACTTAACAACTAAGTAGTTGCGGCAATACAATCCATCAATGATATTTCCACACAGTGTCAACCGAATGCTTAAAGATAAAGCAATTAGGAATTTCACAAAAGAGTACAACCAAAGCACAATAATAATCATAACCGCCTTGTTAATTGTCATCCGTGTGTTATATTGCAGTGGACAACAGATAGCAAGGTATCTGTCATAAGACATGACAGCTAAATTACTAAATTCGACACTTCCATATGTATGCAAACAGAAAATCTGTAGGAAGCAAAAGGAAGTAGAAACAGTATGAATGTCAGAGAGAATCTGAATCAGAAGGAAAGGAAACAAGCCTGTACTACCATATAGTTCATTTACAAACAGACTGCACATAAAAAGGTACATGGGATCATGTAAGCTTGTGTTCATACAGATAATAACAATAAGTGATGTGTTAGCAATAACAATTATAGTGTACAGCATTGAAAGTATGATGAAATTTAAGTATTTCAAACTTCCAAAATGCAAATAACCTTCAAGAATAAAATAAGGTAAAGTTGATGATGTTGAATTCACCATAACTCGTGTTTAAATGACAAACAACTACACAGTGTAAATGAAAAAGGTTTGCCTACTTACCCCCTAATAAAATCATCTGCTTTGCCCAAAAGCATAATTTAAAATAAAGGTGACATCAAGTGTAAATATGAAGAAAAGCATTCTTAACTCACCACCTGTTTAAATCTGTAAATGACATATTGATGTTTCAGAGTTCAGAGTTTGTTGACTGCTGAATTGCAGGCTGCTGCAGTCATCTCAAACTGTGAGCTGCTGCAACATCGATAGCTTTTATACATTCAGCATGGATGAATCCAACAGGTCAGTCTCAGTTTATTATCAAGGTTCATACCAGTTTACTGCCTAACAGGATCAGTGTAAGTTACTGCTTCACATTTCAATTTATTGTTTTTGGTTTTTTGGCTTAAAAGCACAGGAATTTCCTTGATGTTTGATAACAGCGCATGCTTTAAAATATCTCTACCTAAAATTACCACTCCATGATCGGACATTTCCTTTTTATTCTTGAGTATTTCTGAGCAGAAAGTGGTGTCTCACCACAAACTGTACACTCAAAAAAAAAAAAAAACCTGTTGGGTGAACATAATAAAAAATAATAAAAATTATTTCCATCCAATTAAAATGCTTTCATTTGGCAAGCAACAATTTTGTTGAGACACCTTAATATAATTATGCTGGGTCAAATTGATTTATTGGTGTTACTGTTACTTAAGTACAAGGGTGGAATCCAACATAATCTGTAAGGGTTAATTTAACATATTTACTTAAGTAGAATGTGACTTAATTTTCTTTCTGCCATTTTAACTTGTATAATAGAGTTACTTTCTTTAATCAGGTAGGTACAACTACAATTTAAAAAAGTGCAATTACATTAATTAATGGTGCTGATGAAGCAAATCTCAGCTAAGTTCAATAATAAGAAATGCTTCAAGTTCACATGTGTCAACTTAGTTTACCCCTACTTGGTGTCAAGTTTGGAAAAACACCATAAAGCAAAGCAAACTGGATTTGTTGGAATAGAACCCTATTCACCACAAAAGCCAAAAATGACTTTCTAGCAACTGCTTGAAAAACCACGTTGGTTTGGAAATACAGCCAGCAGACTGCTTCAACCTTTCAATTGCTAACATAATTTAAAATGGAATGAAGCATATCACGGGGATGAAGGGGAAAGACAGGCAGACGACATCAGGGAGCCTGGATAGAGCAAACCAGTTTCAACCAGTTTTTTAACAGGTTTAGCTCACCCCCTGCCAGCCCCCCTACGACACCTCTATTGGCCCCCCACACACCCACATTGTCCCAAATGGCTCGACCCAACCCCCAGCATTCTCCTGTACAACACCTCTCCTTCTCCCCCACCCCCTCCCCCTCCTCCACTGAAGACATCCGCATCAACCCCTGCCCAACGGTGACTACAGGCCAGGTAAAGAGGCAGCTGGAAAGACTACACCAGCGAAAGGCTTGCAGGCCCTGATGGCATCACACCCAGGATCCTGAAGACCTGTGCCAGCCAGCTGTCTAATGTACTGGGACATCTGTACAACCTGAGTCTGAGTCAAGAGAAAGTCCCTATGCTGTGGAAGACGTCCTGGCTTGGTTCAAGTACCCAAGAAGGTCGAGGTCATCAGACCCAGCAGACTACAAACCAGTCGCCCTCACATCTCATGTGATGAAGGTCCTGGAGAGACTGGTCTTAGCCCAGCTGAGGCCACATTTGAGGATGTTTTTGGATCCTTTGCAATTTGCCTATCAGCCCCATTTAGGCAGTCGATGATGCTGTCATCTACCTGCTGCAACGAGCCCATATGCATTTGGATGGTGGAGGAGGCACTGTGAGGATCACATTCTTTGATTTCTCCAGTGTTTTCAACACCATTCAGCTGCTGCTACTGGGTGAGAAGCTGCAGGTGATGGGTGTTGACGACTACAATGATCTCCTGGATTACTGACTACTTGACAGGCAGGCCACAGTTTGTCCGTCTGGGCAGTGTCCTGTCTGATGTGGCGGTCAGTGATACAGGAGCTTTGCAGGGAATCTGTGCTTTCTCCCTTCCTCTTCACCTTATACATCACTGACTTTCAGTACAACTCTGAGTCATGTCATCTACAGAAGTTTTCTGATGACTCAGCTGTTGTCGGGTGTATAAGAGAGAGGGAGAGGAGGGTGAGTACAGGACACTGATAGACAACTTTGTAGAGTGGTCCGAACAGAATCACCTGAGGCTGAATGTCAACAACAAGACCAGAGAGATGGTGTGATCGACTTCAGGAGGAAGAAGATGCCTTCACAGCCACTACGGATCAGGGGGGAGGTGGTGGAAGAGGTGGAGGACTACAAATACCTGGGAGTGGTGATCGACAACAGACTGGACTGGAAATCTAATACGGAGGCTGTGTACAAGAAGGGGATGAGCAGACTCTATTTCCTGAGGAAGCTGAGATCCTTCAACGTGGGCAGCAGGATGTTGGAGATTTTTTACCAGTCTGTTGTTGCCAGCGCCATTTTCTTTGCTGCCGTGTGTTGGGGCAGCAGCATCAGAGCCAGCGACACTAACAGACTTGATAAAATCATCAAGAAGGCTGGCTCTGTGCTTGGTCTCAGGCTGGAGTCCTTTGAGACCGTGGTGGAGAGGAGAATGCTGAATAGACTATTATCCATCATGGACAATGATCAGCACCCTCTCCATCACACAGTAGACAGACAGCAGAGTACCTTCTCTCACAGGCTGCTCCAGCTCCGCTGTCGAAAGGACAGATACAGGAAATCTTTCCTGCCACATGCTCCACCTGCCATCTCACTGTACAATAACAGCTAATACTCTGGTCATAACGCACAGTCTTTAAGCATCTTAAGTATCTGTTCACTGCACCTTATATTTATTTTATTATTTTATTATCTATCTATCTATCTATCTAAACAGATATGACATAATGCACAAAACAGCAAGCTCATAACTGTCAAGTTAGACAATGACTTGGTAGACATTAAAACAAGTGGCTTTTAAGTGGCTTTTAAATGTCAATCTGCAACATAGATTCCTTTAACATGTTGACAAATTTCAAGTATAAATCTCGTCTCTTGTTCCCTGTGTCCTGTGTCAGTTGTTTCTTGTCTCCTGTCCTTGAGTTTATCTCCAGTTTTGCTCACTTCCTGGTTTTATTTTGTATTCCCTCCTCTCCTCACATGTCTGCCACTTGATTTCCGAAGATGAAGACGAAGGCTGAGCCCCTCTGGAGGCCGACAGTGGAGGCTGAGCCCCTTCAGGAGGCCAACGGTGGAGGCTGAGCCCCTCTGGAGGCAGACGTCGGAAGCGAAGCCTCGAACCCTTGGAAGGCTGACGGAGGAGGCAGATCCCCACAGGCGTAAAAATCAAAATAAAATAATCAAGTCAAAATTTATTCCTACCTCCCCCTGTAATGTTAATCCATCTAACGGGGCATCATTCAGTTTTACTCACAAGTTCAAGGGAAAAAAACAAACACATTTCTAAATGAGATCGCTTACTTTTTTCTCCACGTGTTTCAGTGAGAAAGTATGCATGATACGATGTGCAGACAGGTACGTGCCAATGTGATTAGTGCATAATCATACCAGAGATTTTGATGAGCCAACATGGCGTCAATGCTGTGCAGAGTGAAAGTCTCCTTCTCATTCCAACGAGCCACACCTATTTCTGTGCAGAGTTGTGAATTAGTTAGTTAGGGAGGTCATAGTAATGTTATTTGGTTTCTTTTTTAGTTGGTTTTAACGTCCTTGTTGGATTTGTTTGTTTGTTATTTTGGCATTTACCCACCCTGAATTCATCACACAGTGTAAATAAACACTCACCTCAGGTACCTGTCTGTGTGGTTTCATGTTGTGCGCCAGGCCTAACAAAAGCAAAACATCTATCCATCTATCCATCTATCTATCTATCTATCTATCTATCTATCTATCTATCTATCTATCTATCTATCTATCTATCTATCTATCTATCTGTCTGTCTATCTATCTATCTATCTATCTATCTATCTATCTATCTATCTATCTATCTTTGTCTGTGTGTGTGTGTATATATATGGCATATGTTTTACTCGTGTAAAATATGAGATATTTTACATATCTCACTATAATCCACAGATTTGAATATTTAATTAGTTATGTTTTCACGCACAAAGATAAAAAAGACTTCAATAGTGTCATCAGGAGCATCCATTTATTTTATTTTTTCTTTTATTAAATCTGATAGACTTTATAATGGAATTGAACAACAGACTCTTACATATGATGCGTATTTTGGACATGTTCAGTCCGTACAGAAAAGGGTTAAAGAGTGGCTGCATTGTCAGAAAGTATAATGATAAAATAATCTGTAACATACTGGGCAGCCTTTCCATATCAAATCTGCTTTGTAAAATCTGAAAGAAAGCACCAAAAACAAAGTTCAGCAGAGAAGCAAGATGAGGAGTGCATGTACTGACAGCTTTTTGTCTCATCTGTTTAGATCCAGAAAAACACACTTTGAGAATTCTCATGTAAGTGTAAAGAATTAAAATGAAAGGTCCAAACACTGAGATAAAAGTGACAAAAAGTCCATAGATGTTATTCACTCTTGTGTCAGAGCATGCCAGTTTGACAATTGAGTAGTTTCCACATAAAACTTTGTCAATTATGTTCCCACACAGCTTTAAAGAGGAAGTTAAGGCTGTCGCGACGACAATAAAAAGAGGGTATAACCATGTTATAGCAATGAGCGTGGTAATTCTGTTATTTGTCATGAGTGTGTTATATTGTAGAGGATGACAGATAGCAAGGTACCTGTCAAAAGACATAATGGCTAAGTTGAAAAATTCCACACAAGCATAAGAATATACACAAAAAATCTGCAGGAAGCAAAAAGGAAGAGAAACAGTGTGAATGTCAGAAAGGATCTGAACCAAAAGGAAAGGAAACATGGCTGTGCTACCATACAGCTCATTTAAGAACAGGCTGCACAGAAAAATGTACATGGGTTCATGTAAGCTTCTGTTCATACAGATAATACCGATGAGTAAAACATTAGAACAAATAATTAAAATATACAAAGACAAAATAATCATAAAGTATAAATATTTAACAAGCCCAGTGTCAATGTAGGCAGCAAGTATTAAATATGAAACCTCTGTAGTGTTCATCATAATCTTCATTTTGTCTTAGAATGTAATCATAGTTCTGTTTAGTGCACACATTAATTGAAAGAAATTACAATGTCATACAGATTTGGCAAAGCTGAACCTTTCCTTTAGACACAATGTGCAGCAAAACGTTCAGTCACAGAAACAGTTCATAGATTATTTAAAAACAAACTCATAATTGTTCTATGTTGTTATATATTTAAAAGTAAAAAAAAATAATATACTCACTGTAAATAAAGGTATTATAGAACACAGAGAAGGGGCAAAATAGTTGATGACATAGTGAATCTCGGCAATGAATCCCTATCATGCTGTCACACTGAGTTCCTCCGAACTGAACTGAAATTCTGCTTCTATTTATTACAAAAGGATACACCAACAACAGAGTGACCTCATTATCAAAGGAACCACTGAGTTTTGCTGATTAGCAGCGATTAAAGAGTCTTCAAGGACATCATTTAATCTTTGCCACATTTAAAATAACATATGTCCAGTGCACATCAACACCATTTATGCATCAATTGTACAAATGCTGCTTAGGGGTGATGGCTAATGAAAATGCTGCCATTGAGTCCTACAGATCCAAAAACCTTTGCACATTGCATGCTGTTAAAATAAGATAAAGATAAGATAAGATAAAAAAATAATCAGTCATGGACATGGATGACCCAAGATGGATTTGAAACTCCAAAAACCAAAATCCAAAATCAAAGCCTTAAAAGCTTCTTTCTCCAAAGGCAACAGTGAATGTAAGAGTTAACAGCAGTCAAAGGGCAATGCTGAGGTTTCCATAGAAATCCAGAAGCTGTTTGTTGCTCCCATTATCATTTGACTGACAAGGTGAGGTTTGTCAAACAGACCTTTTACAATGGCATCTTGAATGTCAGTGAATCTTACGAAATGTTCAGTCAACTGATGACCTGCAGTTCACTGCTCTCACAACAACAGAAATTTGCTCACTGTGGCTAATCTGCAGAGCACAGTCCATTATGATGGACAAATACTTTGCATTTTTCACTTTTCTCACTATCTTGTCAATTATTTTGGGGTACACATGGGCTGACATTGAAGAACAGACAACCACTCACACCTTTGGGCCAGTTAACCTAATATGCATGTCTTTGGATTGTGGGAGGAGGAAGCTGGAGTACCCAGAGAGAACCCACGCAGGCACATGGGGAGAACATGCAAACTCCACACAGAAGGGCCTGCTCTAAACAGTGATTAACCCAGGATCCTCTAGTTGCTGTGAGACAACAGTGCTAACCACTACACCACTGTGCTGCCCCATATTGGTAATGACTTGCTAAATTTTTCCAGCTTCCAAATCCTTTT
This sequence comes from Scortum barcoo, assembly GCA_023238725.1. Lineage (NCBI taxonomy): Eukaryota > Metazoa > Chordata > Actinopteri > Centrarchiformes > Terapontidae > Scortum > Scortum barcoo. The sequence continues at coordinate 3,087,716 of CM041552.1, read as the reverse complement.
GGGGATCCCATCAGCTTCCAAATCCCATTGTCCAGTTTTCCAAAAAGCCTAAACACAAAACAGAAGGTTAAGTTTGTGCTAACAAAATACAGAAGCCATGTTAACTGCATTTTCTCCCAATTTTCATAACCATTTTGTGGTTTTCCTTTGATAATCTACCTTGATTTATCTCAGAAAGTAAACTGTATAGGTCCTCTTGCTTCTATTGCACACTTTTCAGTATGTCTTATAGCACCTGGCCATTGTGCGGGGTCTTCGGATGTGGTCAAACCCTTTGTAGTGGTGGAGATACTTGAGGTAATGAGTAATGTTTCATCTTCATGATGGGCAGGTGTTACTGTGTCGCTGGAGGTGGATGTTGATGGATGTATTATGACTAAAAAACAACAAAAGTACTGTCAAATACTGTCAAAGAATCTTGAGAGGAGATGCCATATGATATAAATTAATGTGGATTTTTTTTTAAAGTCATAGTAATCAGTATCAGCACTCAGAGCCAACGCTTGATGTACCTCTGTTGATGTGTTAAATCAATTTAACACATAAATTACTTAAACTGGATTAGAGGTGGCTGTTATCCGATTAGAGATGGACATTGACAGAACTGATATGACAGAAAAACAGGCTAATATCATAAAAAGTCTTTTAAAAAATCTTTAAAAAACAAAAAAAAATGTTATGATTTTAAGACTATGTTAATGTTGGCAACATTGAGGTGAATGTTTCAGTACTGTACTAGCTAGCTTATTCACTTTCTTTTAGCCTGATAAAGCTACCTAAGATAAGATAAGATAAGATAAGATAAGATAAGATAAGATAAGATCCTTTATTGATCCCACAGTGGGGAAATTTCACTGTTACAGCAGCTCAAAGCAACAATTTAAAAGAGACATTAAATAATAGAGACAAAATAAACATAAGAAACAATATGTACAATAAATAGTAAATAAAAGTAAAGAAAAGTTAAAAGTACAAAAAAGTCAATAAAAACAAAGAAAGAAGTCAGAACTACTGTAACTGGCTGCCACTCACTTGGCGCCATCTTGATTATGACAGTTAGCAAATTACTAGAAAATTCATCCATCCATCCATCTTCTTACGCTTATCCGGGACCGGGTCAGCAGTCCAAGCAGAGATGCCCAGATGTCCCTCACCCCAGACACTTCCTCCAGCTCTTCCAGGGGGAACTCCGAGGCATTTCCCAGGCCAGCCGAGAGACATAGTCTCTCCAGCGTGTCCTGGGTCTTCCCCTGGGGCCTCCTCCCGGTGGGCCATGCCTGGAATACCTCCCAGGGAGGCGTCCACGGGGCATCCAAAACAGATGCCCGAGCCACCCTCAGCTGACTCCTCTCGATCATGCGAAGGAGCAGCGGCTCTACTCCGAGCTCCTCCTGAGTGTCTGAGCTTCTCACCCTATCTCTAAGGGAGCACCCAGCCACCCTACGGGAAGGAAACTCATTTCGGCCACTTGTATCAGCGATCTTGTCCTTACGGTCATTACCCAAAGTTCATGACCATAGGTGAGTAGGAGCGTAGACTGACTGGTAAATCGAGAGCTTCACCTTTCGACTCAGCTCCTTCTTCACCACGACGGTCCGGTACACCGACCGCATAACTGTGGAGGCTGCACCAATCCTAGCCTGTCAATCTCACGCTCCATCTTTCCCTCACTCAGTCGTGAACAAGACCCCTGAGATACTTGAACTCCTCCACTTGAGGCAGGACCTCTCCACCCACCCAGAGAGGGCACACGCCACCCTTTTCAGGTCTAGAACCATGGCCTCGGATTTGGAGGTGCTGATTCTCCTCCCAGCCACTTCACACTCGGCTGAAAACTGCCCCAGTACATGTCGAAGATCCTGGTTTGATGAAGCCAACAGGAGAACATCATTTGCAAAAAGCAGAGCTGAAATCCTATGGTTCCCAAACCGGACTCCCTCCGGCCCCTGGCTACGCCTAGAAATCCTGTCCACAAAGATTACGAACACGACCGGTGACAAAGGGCAGCCCTGCCAGAGTCCAACATGCACTGGGAACAGGTCTCACTTATTGCCAGCAATGCAAACCAAGCTCCTGCTCTAGTCGTACAGAGACCAAACAGCCCAACAACAGTCACAACAGTGATTTCGGCTTGGGTGATGGACGAGTCCACCTCAGAGTCCCCAGCCTCCGCTTCCTCACTGGAAGGCAAGTCGGTGGGATTGAGGAGATCCTCAGTGAAGTATTTCTTCCACCGTGCCCGACAATGTCCCCAGTTGAGAGGTCAACAGCTCCCCACCCAGCACTGTAAACAGTGTGTTGGCAGAGTACTGCTTCCCCCTTCTGAGGTGCCAGATGGTTTGCCAGAATTTCTTTGAGGCCGACCGATAGTCCTCCTCCATGGCCTCACCGAACTCCTCCCAGACCCAAGTTATTGCCTCCAGGACAGTCCGGGCTGCGGCTTGCTTGGCCTGCCGGTACCTGTTCAACTGCGTCAGGAGTCCCACAGGCCAACATGGCCCGATAGGACTCCCTTCTTCAGCCTGACGGCATCCCTTACTTCCGGTGTCCACCACCAGAGACCTTGTGTCCACAACTTCGAACCTGCCACAAGGTCGACAATGGAGGCAGAGAACATGAACTCGGACTCAAACTGTGACTAGCACAGAAGTCCAATAACAGAACACCGCTCGGGTTCAGATCGGGAGGCCTGTTCCTCCCGATCACGCCCCTCCAGCTATCACTGTCGTCGCCACGTGAGCGTTGAAGTCCCCCAGTAGAACAATGGAGTCCCCAGTCGGAGCACTATCAAGTACCCCTCCCAGGGACTCCAAGAAGGCCGGGTACTCTGTACTGCTGCTGTTCGGCACCGCCCGTAGGCACAAACAACAGCAAGAGACCCTATCCCTCAACCCGAAGGCGCAGGGAAGCGACCCTCTGCGTTCACCGGGGTGAACTCCAACACAGGCTCCTTCCTCCCAGCGAGGTGACATTCCATGTCCCTATTGCCAGAGTTTTGGTCCAAGGATTGGGCCATCGAGGACCCCCCTGCCACGACTGCTACCCAAACCCCATTGCACCTCATGGACCTTCCTGCGGATGGTGAGCCTAGCCCTGGCCTAATGGCCCACGTGCCGCCATTTCAGGCTGAGCCCGGCCGGGTCCCGTGGGCAAAGACCCGGCCACCAGGCGCTCGCCTGCGAGCCCCAACTCCAGGCCTGGCTCCAGGGTGGGGCCCCTGTAACGCCAATCCAGGCGACGTGTAACGGTCCTTGTTTTTTCGTTCTCCATGATGGCCCTTTGAACTGCTCTCTAGTCTGGCCCGTTACCTAGGACCTGTTTGCCATGCCATGGGAGACCCTACCAGGGGCGTAATGCCCCCGACAACATAGCTCCTAGGATCATTCGGGCACACAAACCTCTCCATCACAGTTAAGGTGGCGGTTCAAGGAGGGGATATTCAGGATTTTATATATATATAAGATAAACAGTAGTGTAGCTACAGCAACTTATACATTTTATATAACTGAGATTGAACCTTCAGTATACCATCATATATATATATATATACATATACATATATATATATATATATATATATATATATATATATATATATATATATATATATATATATATATTTTGAACATTTGCATTCCATACACTATAGGATTCAAAAGTGGTTGGAGAATCACAAAATACAGTGATAAAATTATTCTTAGCACTCTGTGTACACCTGCCATATCCAATCTACTCTGAATTAATTCAAATAAACACCCAAAAGAAAAGTTTATGAGGGAAACAAGATGAGGAGTGCAGGTACTGACAGCTTTTTGTCTGGTCTGTTTGGAACCAGCTAAACAAATTTTGAGAATTTGCATGTAAGAGAAAAGGATTGGAAGCAGAGAGACTAAAATGGAGACAGCAGTGGCAAAAAGTCCATAAATGTTATTGACTTTGGTGTCCGAACATGCCAACTTAACAACTAAGTAGTTGCGGCAATACAATCCATCAATGATGTTTCCACACAGTGTCAACCAATATGAAGAAAAGCATTCTCAACTCACCACCTGTTTAAATCTGTAAATGACATATTGATATTACAAACAGTTCAGAGTTTGTTGACTGCTGAATTGCAGTCATTTCAAACTGTGAGCTGCTGCACCATCAATAGCTTTTATACATTCAGCATGGATGAATCCAACAGGCCAGTCTCAGTTTATTATCAAGGTTCATACCAGTTTGCTGACTCCAAGGATCAGTGTATGCTGCCCCTTAAAAATGAATATATAGAATATAATTAGAATGTTTTGGCATGATCAATTGATATTGATTACTTCTCTATAGTTACTTGATGGGGGATGAACAGTCTCACCCAGTCAATTAACTGGAACATATTAGCATGCCTAGTCAAGTCATTGGTCTTGGTTTTTTAGTTTATAAGCATGGCGATTTCCTTGATATTTGATGACTGCTGATGCTGTAAAATATCTCCACTTAAAATTATCCATCCATCCATTCAATGGTTTAAAAAGATGGCAACAAACCAATAAGCGGTCTGAACATGTTTGTTGAATCAGCCTGGGGTTACCTTTTTTTTCCCTTAAACCCCATTTGGACTGAATTCCTGGCTGAATTCCCGATAATTTTAACATTACCTGCTCTGGTCAGGCATTTAAATCCCTTGTTTAACTTGTATGGAGTCATTTTTCACTTTTACACTCCTGATTTTATTGGTTTATTTTCCATCCACCAAAGTTTTATCTGTTTGTGGAGAAAAACACAGCCTCTACAGCCTCTGCTGTTAATGTCATAATTTATTATTTTTTTTTTAAATGTATGAATGTACCTGGACAGTGTGGATGGATGCATTTTGACTTTGACTCACTACAGGCCTACAGGCCAAATACGACAATTGATGATGCAGCAAATTCTCCACTATGACCCTCAACACTAGGAGCCCTTTTGTGATTTCTGCTGTGTGCTCAGCACCCTCCTGTACTCGCTGTATATACATCATCAAGTTTGCTGATGACAAACCCCTATCTGCCTGATCACCGGCGACGATGAGACAGAATCATACAAATGATCATAGTAATCAGTAGTCTTTTTCCATGTTAATTTTGGGCCTTTTCACACATGACGACAATTTTCTCCCATGATACTTTAGCTCACAGTAACATGTCTGCTTCTCCAGCTAGCTACCTGAGACTGGTGAGGCGTGCACATTGAAATCCTGATGGGAAAAAAAAAGAGAGTCATTTTCTTTCAGTGAAAGATTTCACTTCATAGAAGCTTATAACAAACTGCCAAAAATTAGCTAACAAGATGCAGATGTGAAACTTGATGTTCTTCAGGTGACCATGTGTTGTTGACTTAAACAATGAGAAATGGTGAACTGCGAATGATAGAGTGATTCATCGCCAACGACTACTTTTAAGGGATTCTGGCGCACGTAGCAATAAAAATCCTGAATTTTGAATCTCTCACTGGTTAAAATTAATTCAATATACTATGAACTAAGATTAACTTTGTTTAGTTTAAAGGAATCACTGGAACATTATTTAAAACACACCACACTTAATTCTGCAGGTTTGTTATTAGAATATAAGGTATTATAAATGATTTACTCAGTTTTATTGCAACATCAGATCTCTGACGAGTCAAAATTTTACAACATAAGAGGCGTTTACATGCATTTCGTATTCCTGACATTTGCATCCCATACATGATGGGATTTATTAGTGGTTGCAGAACAGAAATATGACACATTTGGAACATTCGTCATGTCAAATCTTGTCTGCAGTATTTCAAGAAAAGCCCCCAAAGAAACATTCAGCAGCAACACAAGGTGAGGTGTACAGGTACTGACAGCTTTTTGTCTTGTCTGTTTGGAACCAGCAAAACAAATTAAGAAATTTTGTATAAGAGAAGAGGATTGGAAGCAAACGGACTAAAATTGAGACAGTGGCCAAAAGTCCATATGTTATTCACTTTAGCTGCAAAGGTCAGTATTGAGGCTCTTGATGTTGAGGCAGAAACTAACTTTGTTCAGTTCATATCAAATATTAAAATTGCAGTCATATTATATCAACTGGTTCTATTCATACGTGCACATACAGACATAGGCAAACAACATTTATAAAAAAAAAAAAAAAACTGGCACACAAATAAACTGCTCCGTTGATCCCAATATTGGGCTGTGTTGGTTTCTGGATTCACTGAAAAACCGAATCACTGGCTCAACACTGAACATTCATTCAAGAAGTTTCTCTCCTCTGTCTTTGGGGTGCATCGTCGCTCAGCATGGACACCAACCTGAAAGATTATCGTCGTGTGATCAATGAAGGATCACCAGTGCTACCTCAACTCTACCTTCATCAAAAGAGGCACGTATGGGACATTCAAACTAATATTTAGTGTGTGTTTTCACTACTTTTCTGTGAAGTTTGTTAGGTGATCATTATATGATAACCCAAATGATAGAAAATTATGAGGAGAATATGATGGAAATATGACATTTCTGTTTGTTTCATGTATTATTGTGAGGAAGGTTATCGCCTCCTCATCACTCCATACAGATTTGTTTATTCTTGGTCCAAAGTACTGTGTGAAGAAGAAGAAAACTGCTCACACGTTAATAAAATTCTTATCTGGTTGTGTCAAGTTGGCCATATGGCTGACGCACAGGAACCGGGCTCAGAGTGCCGGCAGTGTAGAGCCGGTGTCAGTTCTGGTGGGTCTACTGAAAGCAGGTTTTTTTCAACTATTCACTGGAAGCTTGAGTAACATTTTTTTAAATTTGGTCTTTAGAAATGCTTTAGACATCTTAGATGTAACTTTGTTTAGGAGTTTGCTTTTAATGTCGTCATTCAGTGTTTGTCTATGCTAAGAGGTGTTGTCGCAAAGTGGTCTGAGGGGAGGTCATTATCCTCCTCAGGCCTCTGTGGACTAATGAAACCATTGCTGAGGTCTGATTGGGCTGATTGGTCTCACAGCTCTGACTGTAATTTGCTTCAGAGGGAATTAGTGGAAACTGTGTCTAATGTGAAGATGCCTCAGGGACAAGCATGTTGACATGCTGAAATGACCGCTGAGGGATTTGGTACAGTCATTGAACTTTCTCCAACATTAGCAGCCTGTGATGGGTTTACATTGACTTAAACAGAGATTAACTCTGTTTTTATTTATGAGTTTCACTTTAAATCTTTTTCTGAGGAATTTAAAAACACTCAAAGTGTTAATAGACGAGACTGAACATTGAATGTTCAAAAATGTTTTATCATGAAAAGTGACAATCAATCCAGATCTGTATTAAAGATTCACTCTGTAAAGTGCAAATGGTGAAAGCCCATTATTTTGTTAGGCCTACTGTTTACAGTATACAGTAATGCAAGGCATCAAACACTAACCAATTAAAGAAGTCAAATTCAAAACGTGGTTCATGTTTTCTACAACAATGTTTTTTTTTTTTTTTTTTATAAAATGCAGCTCCTCCATTTCTGTTAAGTATTGTATTATGGGACAAAAGAAACCCTCATTAGTGAGGCCTCCTTGAATCACTGGAGCATCTTCAGTTACTCCAAGAGCCTTTTGAAACGCCTCTAGACCTTAAACCTCTGAAGTTTCAGGAGCAGTTTGAACCACATCAAGTAAAACTTGGTTTGAGACCACAAGGGCCACATCAAGGATGCCCTAACATTTCCACAAACTCTCAGCAATACAGCATGATTGGGTGCTCCTCAATGAAACACATGAATCATGCCAAGAAACTGTATAATGGATGCAGACGAGGCCGGAGGCAGAGTACATTAAATGACTCTTTCAGGAACACAGGAGAAAAACGGCAGACCAAGGCAGGCAGGAATAGATGGGCAGAAACAGACGGGCAGGCAAGGGCACAGGAGCACACTAGGGGTGGTGACACTGACGACGCGACAAGGAACAAAGGAAAGGGACCAGTATATATACACATTGTGGGGGACACATTGTGGAAACAGGTGGGCGGAGGGGTTCTGGAGGAGGGATTCAGGGTGAGCGGAGGGGGTCTGGAGGAGGCATTTGGGAGCAAGAGTCCAGGAAAATGAAGGGCTGGGGCAGAGTCAGAGCAGGAGCCCTCTGGCGGGCATCCTGGAGGGTAGGCAGGTTGCCCAACAGGCATGAGGCAGGAACGGGAACAGTCACGGGGCCGGCAATGAAGGCAGAACCCTCCAGGGCTGAGGTGGATGAGGCTGATGGCGGAGGCTGAGCATCTCGGGAGGCCGACGGTGGAGGCGAAGGCTGGAATCCTGGGGAGGCCGACGCCTGAGGGGCCTGGAGGCCGACGGCGAAGGGTTCGGGAGGCCGACGGCGGAGGAACCCCTCGGGAGGCCGACGGCGGAGGCTGAGCCCCTCAGGCGGTGTGTCAGCGGAGGCGGCCGACGGAGACCCAGAGAGTTCAGGCAGGGGGGGTCGGCGGAGACAGCCGACGGAGAGGGTTCAGATGCTGGTGTCAACCAGGTTGTCCCCAAAGAGGAACTAGGTTCTAGTGTTGGCTGGGCCGCCAACAGAGGGCAACCATGTTCTAGTGGGGGCTCGGTGGCACTGGGCAGGCAGGAACACAGGCGCACACTCCTGGTGACATTTACGACGTGACAAGGAACAAAGGAAAGGGATCGGTATATATGCATTGTGGGGGACAGGGAAGTGGAAACAGGTGAGGAGGCTAACAGGGGACAGGTGAAACTAATAAGGGAGGAGCAGAATAATCAGAGATGGGGACAACACAAGGACAGGAAGTAAAGTGGCAGACATGTGAGGAGAGGAAGGAATACAAAATAAAACAGGAAGTGAGAAGAACTGGAGAGTAAATACAAGGGCAGGAGACAAGAACCAACAAAATACAGGATACAGCATATTGTTTATGGAAAGTACTTTTTGCTCTACAAATTATTCTTATTATTGTTATTGTTATTATCTCAAGGCCTCTAAGCACATTCACAATGATCCCTATAACCAAAAAACAGAACTACTCAGAAACCTCAAGAACTTTGTCAGTGATGGGCCACGATCTCCTGAGGGCCTCTTGAAATCCACTGACCATCGAGGCTCTTCATGTCTGTGATGGTTATTTTTCAGCTGCTATGTGATTTATTAATGTGTGTGTGAATTTAACATTTCATTTGTCTACACTCGGTGTGATCTTTGTTGATGGAGAAAATTTCAGGGTCAGGAAAATATCCAAACTGTCAGATTGCCAAGTGTCATTATAACATACTGCATAAAGAATTGTGTGACTTTTTGATTATATTTTTGATTATTATTTTGGGTTCAATCAGTGAATTCAGTCCATTGCTATGGTGGTGCTCCTGGCTTTATTTCTTTTTATTTATATCTTTGGTTATCTTTTTAGTTATTATACAGTCACCTGCAGCAGCAGCTGAGTACAGTAGGGCCAAGGCTATTGGAGAATGGGGAGTGCGCACCTCACCTGCGGGTGTTTCCAAGGCTGGATTTTATACCACCGGAGATTCAGCGGATCCGGCATGGAGGCTTTTACAATCCCCTCTCTGTTGCCAAGGAGACAGAAGAGGCATCGTAAACGTAAACAAAAGCGGGGCAAAGGTAAGCGGCCTGCGTGGTAGGCTACAAGTTAACCCATACAGACCGGCTCTTCCCAGTCTCTTCCTCACAAACGCCAGGTCACACATCAACAAAATGGACGAGATGAAGCTGAGGAATCGTCTCTGCAAAGATCGACAGCTGTGTGGCGATCGTTACTGAGACCTGGCTGGATAACAACATCCCAGACGCGGCAGTGGAGCTAGCGGGGCGCTCTCTTCTCCGGGCAGACAGGACTGGCAGTCTCAGAGAAAATTGCAGAGGTCGAGGTTTGGCTCTATACATCATTCATAACGCCTGGTGTACAGCCACGAACATCATCGGAACATACTGTTATCCTGATCTGGAATAACTGGCAGTGAAATGCAGGCCATTTAAGGAAGGCTAGAAAGCTCTGTTCTATCCTGATTGTAGCCATCTACATACCACCACAAGCTAATGCTAAATTAGCACTGGAGGAGCTGTACTGCATGATCAGTTTGCAGATGAACAACAATCCAGAGGCGGCTGTGATCGTGGCCGGAGACTTTAACCACGTCGAGTTAAAGGCAGTTTTCCCCAAATTCCATCGTTACATAAACTTTCCAAAAAGGGCCAATAATACCTTGGATCAAGTTTTTACTGTAACATCCCTGGAGCATACAAGGCTGTTGCAGCTCCACACCTGGGCATGTCGGACCACATCTCTGTGAATCTGATCCCTGCCTACAAACCTCTGATCTGCAGTACAAGACCAATCACCAGAACTCTACAGGTTTGGACTGAGGAGGCGTCTTCAGCATTACAGGACTGCTTTGAGTGCACTGACTGGGAAGTGTTCAAGGAGGGCACAGATCTGGATGGATACACGTCATCGGTTCTGTCCTACCTAAAATTCTGTACTGATGCTGTTCTACCCACAAAGACCATCAAGGTTTTCCCAAATCAAAAACCATGGCTGGACAGCACAGTGAAGCCCACTACTCAAAGCCTGTGACGCTGCCTACAGGTCAGGTGACAAGCTGGCCTATAGTATTGAAAAAGAACTGAAAAAAGGCATTAAGCTAGCAAAAAGCAGGTATAAAGGATCGTCCTAAAGCGCATCAAAGACAACATCCCTGCTGGTCTGGATCAATATCAGTTCACATACAGGGAGGACAGATCGACAGAGGATGCAGTCTCCATTGCACTTCACACAGCCCTGACCCTATCTGCAGCTTCCTAACACCTACGTGAGGATGCTATTTGTGGACTTCAGTTCAGCCTTCAACACAGTGATCCCGGACAAGCTGATACTGAAGCTCCACAACCTGGGACTGCCCTCATCGCTGTGCCATTGGATCAGGAGACTTCCTCACCAACAGGCCTCAGGTGGTGAGAATCGGGGACAACACATCCTCTACACTGGTCCTGAGCACAGGCACACCACAGGGCTGCATGCTCAGCCCAGCCCTCTTCACTCTCTTCACCAGTGACTGTTCTGCCATCCACTCCACAAACACCATCGTAAAGTTTGCAGATGACACCACCATAGTGGGCCTCATATCGGACAATGATGAGACCCACTACAGAGAGGAGATCCAGCACCTTACTCAATGGTGCTCAAACAACAACCTTGTTCTGAACACCAGCAAGACCAAGGAGGTCATAGTGGACTACAGGAGGTCCAGGAGGACAGAGCACGCTCCTCTCCTCATCCACGGGGAAGCAGTTGAAAGCGTGTCAACAATATCAAGTTCCTGGTGCATCCACATCACATCTGACCTGACCTGGTCCATGAACACAGCTCACCTTGTAAAAAAGGCTCAACAAAGACTCATCTTCCTCAGGAAGCTGAAACGTGCTGGACTCTCCCCTCAGCTCCTGACAAACTTCTACAGGGCCACAATAGAGAGCATCCTCTGCCTCAGTGCAGCAGTGTGGTATGGCAGCTGCACTGCACAAGACCGAAAAAGGACTTAGCCCGGGTGGTGAAAATGGCACAGGGGATTGTGGGAAGTCCTCTTCCAGACCTGGACTCAATATACGCTGGCCAGATCCAGAAGAAGGCCCGACATATTGCCGCTGACCCTACCCACCCAGGCAATCGACTGTTTGTACCGCTTCCCTCTGGAAAACGGTACAGAAACATCCATCCATCCATGCATCTTCATCCACTTGATCCAGGACCGGGAAGCGGAGGCAGCAGTCTGAGCAGAGATGCCCAGACTTCCCTCACCCCAGACACTTCCTCCAGCTCTTCCAGGGGGACCTCCGAGGCGTTCCCAGGCCAGCTGAGAGACATAGTCTCTCCAAGCATGTCCTGGGTCTTCCCCGGGGCCTCCTCCCGTTGGGACATGACTGGAACACTTGCTTGGCCTGCCAGTACCTGTCAACTGCGTCAGGAGTCCCACAGGTCAACATGGTCCAATAGGACTCCATCTTCAGCCTGACAGCATCCCTTACTTACCGGTGTCCACCACCGGGTTCGGGGGTTGCCTGCCACGACAGGCACCAGAGACCTTACATGCGTCCACAACTTCGAACTGCCGCGTCGACAATGGAGGCAGAGAACATGGTCCACTCGGACTCCAGCCTAGGGGTGTCCTGGTGCCATGTGCACTGATGGACACTCTTATGCTCGAACATGGTGTTCGTTATGGATAAACTGTGACTAGCACAGAAGTCCAATAACAGAACACCGCTTGGGTTCAGATCGGGGAGGCTGTTCCTCCCGATCACGCCCCTCCAGCTATCACTGTCGTTGCCCACGTGAGCGTTGAAGTCCCTCAGTAGAACCATGGAGTCCCCAGTTGGAGAACAATCAAGTACCCTTCCCGGGGACTCCAAGAAGGCCGGGTACTCTGTACTGCTGTTCGGCCCGTATGCACAAACAACAGCAAGAGACCTATCCCCTGACCCAAGGCAGGCGCAGGGAAGCGACCCTCTCGTTCACCGGGGTGAACTCCAACACATGGCGGCTGAGCTGGGGAGCTATAAGCAAGCCCACACCAGCCCGCCGCCTCTCACCCTGGGCCCCTCTCGAGGAGCTGTGCATGGAGGTGAGCCCGACTATCTCTAGCCGGTACCTCTCAACCTCCCGCAGCACTTGAGCTCAGGCTCCCTTCCCCTCCCCAGCGAGGTGACATTCCATGTCCCTGTTGCCAGAGTTTTGGTCCAGGGATTGGGCCATTGAGACCCCCTGCCACGACTGCTACCCAAACCACATTGCACCGGCCCCTCATGGACCTTCCTGCGGATGGTGAGCATACTGGCCTAACTGGCCTAATGGCCCACGCATCGCCATTTCAGGCTGAGCCCCTGGCTGGGTCCTGCATGGGCAAAGACCCGGCCACCAGGCGCTCGCCTGCTGAGCCCCAACCCCAGGCCTGGCTCCAGGGTGGGGCTCCGGTAACGCCAATCCGGGCGACGTAACGGTCCTTGTTGTTTCTTTCTCCATGGTGGCCTTTTGAACCGCTCTTAGTCTGGCCCGTCACCTAGGACCTGTTTGCCATGGGAGACCCTACCAGGGGCGTAATGCCCCCGACAACATAGCTCCTAGGATCATTCAGGTTCCTCGAGTTCACATCAGTAAGGACCTGACCTGGACTCATCACACTGACTTTGTCACTAAGTCAGCCAGACAGCGGCTCTTCTTCCTCTGCAGGCTGCAGCGGAGGCTCAACATGGACTCAAGGATACTCTCTGCAGCTTCTACAGGTGACCCATAGAGAGGATCCTGACTGGCTGCATCACAACCTGGTACAGCAGCTGCACCATAAGGCTCTACAGAGGCTGATGAGGGCTGTTCAGCACATCACCAGGACGGAGCTACCATCCATGGAGGACCTCTACACCCAGCGGGTGCAGGAGGAAGGACACCAAGATCATCACAGACCTCAGTCTCACCTAGCCACAGACTGTTCTGTCTGCTGTGCTGTCTGACCGACGGTTCTGCAGCATTGCAGCATTCGAGCTGAACCAGCAGGCTCAGGGAAGCTTCATCCCGCAGGACATAAGACTTTTGAACACCATTATTTTCCATTGTATATTTTATTGTATATCTCTGTTAAGCTGTAAAGTAGTTAGTTGTAAAATTTATATTTTAATTACATAATTTACATTTTAGGTCTGTATTCATTTTAATTTTTCTAGCACGATTATTTATTTTCTATTTTTATTTCTTTAATCTATTTATTTTGTTTGTGTATTTCTATTCTTGTTAATATTTTTTAGCATTATTTAGAGAGCATGAGATTTAGGAATGACACTCTGAACTGCTGTTTGGAGCATTGTTAGGGTCCCTGTCTGCCCTGTGTTTGTTCCTTTTTTATCCCGTTTGTGTGTTTGTCTCCCTCTGTCTGTGTTGTCTGTCATGTCTGTCGGTTGCCTAGGAGGACGAGGTTACTCCAGGGCACTCATCACTACACCTGGTTCGATTGCACGTCACCTGAGAGTCATTCTACAATCAACTACCAACTCTGCAGCAGTATTTAAGCCCTGGCTCATTCGTCCATTCTCCGCCAGATCGTCCAGTTACCTAGCTTGATTCCTTGACTCCTGATCTTGCCCGCCCTGTTTGCCTCGTCAACCTCCTGGCTTCGTCTCCACCTCGTCAGTCCTGTTCACTCAACTCCAGCCCCATCTGCTCTCTCCTTCACTCACGACACGCCGGCTTCACGCCACACTCTGCCGGTCTGCCTGTTCCGTCCCTGCTCTGTCAGCTGAGACTCTCAGCGGCCATTAGATTCTGGACTCAGACTACAGGAGTGTTCGGCTTTCTGAAACTGCCCTTAATTTCTATTAAATATTCACTGTTCAATTCTGCCTCTGCCTTCTGGTTAATCTTGTGTCTGCGCTTTGGGGTCTAGTCCGTCTCTACCCGGAACCGTAACAAGCATAGCAACAAACAACAGTTCCCCAACCCGAAGGTACAGGGAAGCAACCCTTTCGTCCACTGGGGTAAACGCCAACGTACTGGCAGAGAGATGGGGGGCTATTAATAAGCCCACCCCTGCTCTCCGTCTCTCACCAGGAGCAACTCCAGCATAGAAGAGGGTCCAACCCCTCTCAAGGATTTTGGTTCCAGAGCCGGTGCTGTGTGTCAAGGTGAGGCCGACTATATCTAGTCGGAAACGCTCAACCTCTTCCACCATCTCCGGCTCCTTCCCCACCAGAGAGGTGACGTTCTGTTCTCTACACTGCCCCCCTGTAAAATCTACACCAGGTGGTGTTAATTTATGTTTCTTGAGTGTCCAACGTATAAAGGAAGCCTTCAACTCATCTTCTGTTGTGTCAGATCCCAGTTTGGCGTCAGTAGGCTTAAAACTTTCCTCTGTGATAAAGCTTATAGTTGCATCTGATTCAGGTGAGCTCTGAACGTAGCCTGCTGAGAGATTTCCCATCATGCACTGCGCTCCTATCCCCCTCCTTCTGCACTCCTTCATGTCCCATTAATGCATCTGACTAACTCTGCCTTTAATGTAACTTAACTTTTACGTTTTTTATACTTTCTCATCTCAGCCTGTGCTTCATTATCGTCAGCTTGCTTGACTCCCACTGCTTTTGATAATGTTGTTACTTGTATATCAAATAATATTTAAAATTATTATTATTGTCGTTGCTGCATCTCTTTTTTTCTGTCTGCATGTTCACCTATTGTCCAGGTTTGGCTAAGGTTTCTGCCTCTTCTCTAAAAATGAAATCGACGTGACTTGAATGAAGGTGTTTGTTTCTAACAGGTCTCCTACTCAGTGAAGTGATTTGTTTCCTCATTGAAACTTTCAGTAATTTATTTCAGACAATGTGGTGCAATCGATAGCGCATTGGACTTCTAGTCAACACTGTGAGAAGTGATTCAAAGGTTGTGGGTTTGAGTCCCACTAGAGTCAGACTTTGGGCAGCACAGTGGTGTAGTGGTTAGCACTGTCGCCTCACAGCAAGAGTTTGCATGTTCTCCCCTGTGCTCTGCGTGGGTTCTCTCTGGGTACTCCAGCTTCTTCCATGCAGAAGACATGCAGGTTAGGTTAATTGGCAACTCCAGGAATTGCCCCTAGGTATGAATGTGAGTGTGAGTGGTTGTCTCTCTTTCTATGTGACTGACTGTTGTTGTCCAGTCCACCGCCTCTCACCCAAGATAGCTGAGATAGGCTCCAGCACTTGCGACCCTGTGTGTCAGGATAAAGCGGGAATAGAAAATGGATGGAATTTATTTCAGAGCATCAGTCAAACAGTTAAGACCTTGTGAGGATGTTTCTGTGTACAAACATAAACCCTGAAATGATAAGTTTAAATTTAATATAAGTGCAGTGTGTGAACAGATGATGATAATGTTCATCATCATGTTCATCAGACGGGGGGTGTCCTCAGCCTCTGTGATGTCATCAGACGTTGTCCTCTACCTGTCTGCAGGTGTGCAGGTGTGTTTCAGGTGTATAAGAGTGGCTGTCTGACTTTACAGCAGCTCAGGTTCCCTCTCTAATGTTAGCTCTGATGTATTTCCTCCCTTTAAGGCTGACTGTTGTTTTCATTGTTGTATGTTGATGCATTCATTCATTGTTTCTGTCAGTAGTTCGGTTGTTAATGAGTTGCTTAGTGTGGCCTTCATTCAGCCCCCATACAAACTTTTAACTTTTGTTCTTTATGAACTCGACAGTTATGTGCCTCTGATTGGTGAATGACTCTTTTCTTGTGGTTCTGAAGTGATTTTGAGGATTTATGTTGTTTTAAATTACACCTTTCAGACCTTATTAGTGTAAGTCAGCAGTGATGGTGGACGATTCTCCCGTTTAATGAAATGTCCTCCGTGAACACATGAGAACAGGCTGTCCTGATCAGTGATCCTTCATCATAAACACATTTCATTTTAAAGCTTTTCAGTTTTAGCTGCACAGATATAACCATCTTCTGTTTGGTGATGTGGAGTTTTTACAGTCTGTAAGCATCTGATGATAAAACTGAAGTACTGAACATGTTTTGTGTTGCTGTGAGCTAATGAGCATAAAACACACACTCAAAGACGGTGTGTGTGTGTGTATGTTGTTGTTGATTTTGGACTGATGAGACAAAGATTCCGTTTCTCACCAGTGAAAAACTGAAATTCTGTGGAGCTACATTAATATTTTACATCTTAAAAGCTCAAAGTGTTTAAGAAATGTGCTGGAAATGATTCATTTAAAGGGTCAAAATCAACTCAATCTGATCTGCATTTTTCAATTTGTGAAGTGATGAAAGCTGCATTTTGTTGTTTGTCAGCTGATCTTAAATGAAGATTTTTAATCAAACAGCATGAGAAAACTAACTCACATTATATTGTTGATTGTACACTTCTGTATTTAAGGACACACAATGTTTAATGGACCCTTATTTTAAAAGTAAAGAGATCCTGAAAGTGTCTCATGTTTGAATGTTTTAGACTAGTTTTTTTTTCCACTAAGAAAAACTTCTTCTCATTTCATTTCTAAGTGAAGATTTGTTGTTTTTTTTCTGTGTCATCGCATAATGAGCTGAATGTTTTTGTGTTTCTAATGTTTTTATTATTATGAACTAAAGATGGACACTTTCTAGACATTTTATCATCTTTTTGAACATCCTGTTAAGTGTGTGACGGAGTGAAGTGATCAGCAGTTGTTTGGGAGTCAACAATGATGCAGAATAACTCTGAACTGGTGATTGAGCTTCAGGGTCTGAACGACTCTCTCACAAACCGTCACATCTACTTCGCCTTCGCCCTCATCTCGTACCTCTTCACCATCTTCGTCAACCTGATTGTCATCATCACCATCTGCCTGGAAAAATCCCTCCATGAGCCCATCTACATCTTCCTGTGCAACATGTGTTTTAATGGCATCTACGGAGCCTCAAGTTTCTACCCAAAGCTGCTTCACGACCTTCTGGCCGACTCTCACATCATCTCGTACTTCGGCTGTCTGACTCAGATCTTCGTGGTTTACTGTTACGTTTTCTGTGAGGTCACCAGTCTGACCGTCATGGCTTACGACCGCTACCTGGCCATCTGTAAGCCTTTGCAGTACCGGACGCTGATGACTGTGCAGAGGGTGGCACAACTACTGCTGCTCTCCTGGAGCTTCTCGATGCTGGAGACGGTGGTGGGCATTGTCCTGACCGCCCGTCTGCCTCTCTGTGGGAGCGTCATCCAGAAGATCTTCTGCACCAACTGGGAGGTGGTGAAGCTGTCCTGCTCGGACACGACCCTCAACAGCATCTACGGCTTAGTGCTTATGTTCTCGCACCTTTCTCAGGCCGGACTCATCATAGTGTCCTACACGCACCTGGTCCGGGCCTCGCTCCGGCTGCACTCCAACCGCAGGAAGTTCATTCAGACGTGTGTGCCGCACCTGTCTACGCTGCTCATCTTCACCGGCTCGCTGGTGTTCGACACCATGTACTCACGGTACGGCGGCGGCGGCACCGGCACCATGCAGGCGCTGCAGAACACGCTGGCTGCGGAGTTTCTGGTGGTCCCTCCCCTCCTCAACCCCATCATCTACGGCATCAACCTGCACCAGATCAGATCCAGGATCCTCAACAACTTCACCCAGAAACTTGAGATCCAAAAAACAAGAGCACGTTAATAAAAACCACAAACACGTCCAAAAACACATATCAACAAAAAAACACACATGAACAGAAAACAAAGTTACGTAAACATAAACTCCTGATCTCACATGATGAAGCTCTGAGGCTGAAGCTCGTAAAGCTCCCACATTAAGATTGAGGTGAAATCAAGATAAACAAATCTATTTCTTAAAATGATGTTTTTGTTCCTCAGTCTTTCAACATTAATGTTCCACTAGATAAAATATGTCACCTGTCAAAGAAATCTGAGCATGACAGGAAGTCATTTGTAAGTAAATTAAAACAACAAAGGTGTTTTAAAGCTGCTTGAATTAAAACAAACTTCTTAAAGCTGCTGTCGATATTTTTGACTTTCATGCTTAAAACATTGAGACAGTTTAATGTGAAAGCTCATTTTTTCCTGTTGAAACTGAAGCGGTGTGACTTTTTAATAATAAATAAATACAAATACACATTTAAAGTTTTATTTCGTTTTATTATTGGATCGTCAGAGAACCACATCAACAGCCGTCTTTATTTGCAACACGACAGTAAAAACTCAGGTCCTCCATCTAAAGAAATAAACTGAAAATGAAAAATAGATTCACCTGATTCTACACAACACTGAATGATCCTTAAACACAACAGCAACACAACAACATGTGACACCATCGACAGCATCACATCATCTGTACATCAACTTTCACATAAATATCTTTTCATATAAAAATAAATAACTTCAGCCAGGTGTGAAGGGAAACATTCAGTTAAACATCAGAAACACAAAGAAAGAAGACGACCAATCCACATATGGAAGTCCATTCATGACAAAACTGTTGACCAGAAAACAAACCTAAAATCTGATCCAACTGTTCATATGACTGTAAATTACCTTGGATTGCTTTAATCATAGATTAATCTGCCCATTATTTCCCTATTTAATTGATTGTTTGGTATCTAAAAGCCAGGAAATAGTGGAAAATAACGAGTCAAAGGAGACGTCTTTAAATATCAAATATCTTCAAAATCCCAAATCATTCATTTTAATATAGAGGATGAGACAATCAGCAGATTCTTTGGTATTTTTATTAAAGAAACTTTAAGAAACCTAAATCATTAATTCTTATCAAAGTTGTTACTAAATAATTTTGGTCTCAATTTTGGTTTCAAATCCAACAGGTTTAGTTTCAATGCAGCTCACATTTGAGGCTGATCTGAATTAATTTTTTTAAACTTTTATCACAAAATATTTTCATTCTTACTCAAATCTAAACATTTAAATAATTTTTAAAAAGAAATGCTTTGACAGTAGGGATATATATGTATATATATATACATATATATATATATATATATATATATATATACATATATACTGTGCACGCAGTAAATGCAGTAAAAGCTCTCATTGTTTTGTTGTTAATGAACTTCCATATTAATTTATTTCAAGTTTGAAAGCAAATATTTGGTTTTAATGTTTAAATACAGCTTTCCTCTCATTCAGTTCATCTTTATGAAAATACTTTTGTAGCTTTACAGTTGAAAAAACCAGACAGAAAAATAATGACTCAGTGGTTGGAGTGATTACCCATCATGCTCTCTGCTGTATGATAATGAATTAAGGACACAGAAAGCCACAGTTCAGACCTGCAACTAAATATTGATCTCTATTTTTTTTTAAAGAATTGATTCATAGCTTAGTGAACTTTATCAACACCACAGAGTTTAGCAGCAGCTCTTCTGATTTGTCTAGGAGCGCGACAGGATGTGACATCAACAGGAAATGGGCTGATGGGGACCAGGTGTGTGGGAGGCGGAGCTAAACGCAGCGGCGAATCAGGTTGTTCCTCTCGGGCTCCAAGAACTCGTCCAGCAGTGCGGCGGTGATATTTCTGAGCTCCTCCTCCAGAGCGCCCGCCTCACTGCAACAGAGACACACTGATGTCATGGAGGCGATGATGTCATTTATAAAAAAAGAAAGGGCGGAGTCACAGTAATGCTGACGTGATGTCATCATCACGCTGTCATTAAGAAGCTTCTTGAGCACTAAAATAACAGCCGGTCAGATTTCTGACCGACTTTCTAAGACATCACCTAAACAATGTGGCTGCAAGTTTCAGAGCCCAGTGCATGATGGAGAAACACCTTTTCTCTCCCTTCATCCACGAACTGATTGGTTCAGATGTTTGATCAACTATATGAGGTTTTATAGAAACTTCTCATTTTCCATTTAATTGGAGATATTTATAGTTTATTAATTGAAAGTTTGTTCTGTAAAAGAAAAAATGTTGGTTGATCTTGACTTTTTTCAGCCAGAGAGGCAGAATAATAAATACGATGACAACATCAACAATAAATTATTAATAATTAATTCAAATGATCTTCCAAACAGTTATTGTCGACAATATGAATGTTCAGTATTTAATACAAAACATGATGCAAAATAAACTTCTGCTAACAAGTGAGAAATCATAAAATGGCATCTGATGTGCAGCTTTGAAAGATCAGTAATGAAAACTGCTGTTTATAAGGGATCATAAAAGTGGAGCAGGGGAGTTTTGTATGTTCAGTCACTTTGTACTTTCAGTCTGTTGGGATCAGCAGGTCTTTGTCTTTTTCCAGAGAAATCCTGTAACTCCCCTCTAGAGGCTTCCCCTCTAGACTCAAAGGCTCAAAAGAGAAATCTGATGATTAACAAGATAGAAAATATAAGAAAAAAGTGCATCTTTCTGTCTTTGTTTTGTTTTTTTATCGTGAAACTCTGTAGAGTTTTACCTCCTGAAATCTAAAAAATTGATCATCCTTTGGTTAAAGTGCTTACAGACTTACAGAACCCGTGATGAGAAACCAGAAATCCATGTAGTTTTCTTTTAAAGGAACCACGACTCTCTGGACCAAAAGAAAATCACCTTGTTCTCCACCTGCTGAACTACAAGAGTCACACCTGAAGCTGTGCTAGTTTAAATGAAGCTCGGTATGTTGCAGTCAGCTCACCTGTTCCCCGGTGCGGCGCAGTACTCGGTGTAGTATTTGATTTTGGGTTCGGTGCCGCTCGTTCTCAGCGTGGCCACAACGCCGTTCTGCAGAGTGAAGGTGATCATCTGACTGCTCCTCGTCACAGGAAGTACCTCCACAGGAAACACAGAGGAAAATTAATACGAACATTCATTCATTTACTGTTTAAGAGTAGTTTTTCACTCGTAATCTCATTTTCATCCTACTTTATACGTTGACTCGGCTTCATTCGTTTGATATTTTATTCCATTATATGAGAGACGACGACAGAGATGATGATGTCTTACTGATCTGAGGTCAGGCTGGCTGCTGTCATATCCCGTGGTAACGTCTCTGATGTGGATGATCTGGATGCCGCCGCACGTCTTCGGGTACGAACCTTCGCCGTCAAAGTTTCTGATCCGACTGAAGATCTTCTGGATGGTAGGGGGGTCTTTACAGATGACGTACGAGGTTTTAGACATATGATAACCGTACCTGCAGACAGAAAGTCACAACAGAAACAACTGTCAAAATAAGAGAGAACAAACTCCAAAACAGTGTTTTACACATAAACACTGAACACATCCTGCTTTTCATCATCAAGAAAAAAGGCAAAAAACATAAAAAACATTTGAGAATAGAAACATAATAAACAAAATATAATAAACAAATCATTTGTACATGCGAAACTAAAAAGAGGAGAAAAAAACACAGTACAGACTGGTGTGTGCTGCCCTCTAGTGGTAGAACTCATGATGTACAGATTGAACTTGATTTTTGTAAATTTGATTTTAAAAGTTCAAGCTAAATGAAACTCAAACTGATTTTGTTTTGTTGGTGCTTATTTAAGTATTATTGAGATATGAGATAAGTCTCATGTTCATTACTCTGAACATAGTTTATTTTATGTGACTTTGAATATACTATAAATATAAATCTTCTTTTGTATACTACTACCTCAAGAGATATTGACTGTTGTATGTTTGTCATATGTTGTATACATGACTTTGTACATTGTCATATACCTCTATTTTCACTGCAGTTAATCCTATTTATTCTGTTTATTTATATTTATCCACTGATTTTGCACTAGCTCATTCTTGCTTTTCTATCTTGTTTATTTTATTTTGTAATATTCTACTTTTTTTTATACTTATTCTACTTTTTATACTTATTCTATTTGGGCTTGCACCGGGACCAGGGTAGCTAATCTCGTTCCATCCCATGTTTAACTTGTGTTGGAATGACAATAAACAATCCTTGAATCCTTGAATATACTTAAATTATATTTTGTTAAAACAGCTGTTTTCTATTTTGTGTTGAACACTTTCATCAGCTTACGTCTTCAACAGAGATTTTACCTTTAAACCTAATTAGCCACAGGAAGGCCACAGAGACACTTGAACTTCCTACATGAGCACATATCTGTACTGATGAAGTTTTTTAGGTTGTATAACTTTACTGGGTGATTTCGCATCACTTCATGTTCCAGATGTTTTTTAAATAACTGCCTCTTGTAGGAAGGAGCAGTAGGAAGGTCAGCATGAGTCAGAAGTTAATAGTTTTCAACCAGTGTGAAATAATGACTTTATTTGTGCTCTTAACTTACACACATATATTATTAATACTCTTGGTATTTTAACATATTTAATGTTAAATGTAATGTAACATGAAGTATATTTATGTATCTGTATGTATTTATCTAACAGCTTTAGTTCCTTTCCAGTTTGTAATTCTTCATCCCTTCCTGTCCAATAAAAACCTGGTATCTCCAGATGTGTGACGTTGAGTGTTTGTGATAAACTGAAGGATGAAGTCTTCCTTTATGTCTTGAGAAAATTCTCCTCCTTCTTCAGCTAAATAAACTATTTTAAGCCTCCTTGGGTCAGCTGTGTCATCACAAAGCTGAAAACAGGCAGTTTTTATGACTTTTTACAGATATGTGGTTCTCACAGGACAGCCACGCTACAAACATATGATCTTATAGACCATGATGCATTGCTGCAGATGAAACTAGAGGAACACACTGACAGGAAACACTTCACTGCACTGAGAGCACTTTTACCTAAATAAGGTTTTGACAGCAGGACTTGTATTGGAGTACTTTCACAGTGTGCTTTTAGTACTTTTACTTCAGTGAGGATCTGAACACTTCCTGCACTGCTATGTATTTCTCTCTCATGTTCCCACGTGTAGAAACGAATGACTGATTCTCTGCTGTGATGTGAACTCACGTCTGGTAGATGTTGTGGAGTTGTTGGTTCAGACTCAGGTTCTTGTTGTGGAGATAAGCAGCCATTTCAGCCACGACCACCGCCGAGCTCACGCCATCTTTCTCAGGGACCAAACTACCGCAAAGAAAACCTGAAAACATAAAAAAACAAAAACACAAATCTGTAAAGTTTTGCTTTTCTTTGCTCTGCTGTTTGTTTCTGCTTTTTTTTCTTGTGGAAGAGGAAAAAAGAAAAAAGACCTCACTGTTACTTCTGTTGGTCACATCTGAAATTACATAACCAGAAGATTTGTTCTTATTTTAAAAGTCATGATCATCTCACATATGGTCTCAAAAATCTGGAATTTATGTTGGGTTTATTATTAGATGTCCTCATTTATTTCTTGTGTGAATTATTCTCAGACCTGTTTCATTTTGTACATCTGTACTGTCTTTATCTGTAAAGCATTAACCTGTCTGAAAGGTGCTAAACGAGATCTGAAAAGTGCCTTTTGAGATTATTCATCACTTTTCTACAAAAAAGACAGGTGTTTGTTGTTGTTGTTGGATTATTTATTTTAAGGATGTCCTCAATGTCAGAGTAATTTCTCCAGTGAATACGATGTAATAATCTGTCAGTCTCAGGGCGTCACTTTTTAAACATCACTCTTTTAACATTTAAAAGCTTGTCCTTTTTTCTGTCTCAGAAGCTTGAGCTGTGTTTGCTGCTGTTAAAGAAAGTTTCTGTAATTTTGACTTCCTCTTCTGTTTGTGCAGTTTTTCTTGTCGAAGTAAACAAATGCTTATGTTCTTCCTTCTGGTTAAATCTGTTTGTCTTTAAACAAGTCAAATAATCATAAAAACTTTACTTTATTCTACACGGTCACGTAGAATGATGAAAGACAAGAAAGCTGCAGGGACCTGGTGAAATCACAGATTCACAAGGTTAAATCAGCATATTCTGTTGATTCAAAATCACAAAACCTGAACTTCAATGACCACCAGCATGATGAGTCAGGCTCTAACCTTCAAGTCGTTACTGAGGGCTTATGTCACAGAAACACTGAGAGCCAATCAGGTTGACTGTGAGCTGATATGATAACCGAGGTGATTTTATTTCAGTAAAATACTGGAAAAAAAAAAACAACTTGTTTACCGATCGACTCCTCGAAGGAAAATATGATTGTGTTTCCTGTTTTGGAGAGTTCATGTATTCTGTTTCCGATCCATTTAAACCCAGGAAGAGTTTCCTGTTGAGCAGACAGACCATCATCATCATCATCATCATCTTCATCATCACTTACACTTTAACAGATCTAATATGATCTCAAGTCACTCTTGACTAAACTGACAGAATCATGAGTCATTTAAATGGTTGTGTTTCTTCATTATTTGACTCGATTTAAACCCTCAGACCTCGAAGTGGAATCCCTCGATGCGAGCGAAGGCCTGCAGGATCTTGGAGGAAACGGTGGTGGCCAACATGTAAACCTTCTCAGAGTCTGAAGGATCTGGATGAGCCTCCTTCCAATTAAAGAACATCCACCAACCCAAGAGAGCCGCCAGCTCGTTACCTGTGAACACCTTCCAACCGCACCTGTGAGGCAAGAAGATTCAGGTAAACCACACCTGTATTTTGTATTGTTAAACTCTGACAATCTCTGCCCTGAAGTGCCTTTGAGCAGATGTTACCCGTGAGACTTCTCTGCCACAGCCAAACGGTCTGCGTCAGGATCCGTCGCCAGAACGATCCGAGCATTTTCTTTCTCTGCCAGACGAAGAGAAAGTTCCTGCAAAACACAAGAAAAAAAAGTGATTACTAAAACAAAAATAATAAAACACTGTATATAAAAAAATTTCTTGAGGAGCTGGGATCTGTGTCTTACCAGGACTGATTCTCCCTCCTCTGGGTTGGGGCAGCGGACGGAGGAGAAATTTGGGTCGGGGTCTTTCTGCTCGGGGACGGATTGGGATTGGCGGAGCGAAGCCGAAGGTTTGGAAGGCCTGCTGGACGAAATCATGGCCGACGCCGTGGAACGATGAGTGGACAAACTTCAATGGACAACTTCTGTTCAGATCCCTGAAAAACACAAGAGACACTTCAGACAGTCTGACTCTTCATCTTACCTGATAAAGCTGCAGGAGGTGAGCTGCTCATCCTGTGAAACATACACTAGTGCCTTTAAACGAGATAAATGTCATCAAAGTGTGTGCAACACTCCCAAAACAGACAAAAGTGCAGGCTTGGGGTGTTAAGATGTGATGTCCACCTGCTGTGGGATCAGTAGCCCTGTACCCTGTAGAGCTGCAGAGGTATGTGGAGTAGCTGCAGATGTAGAGCGACTAACTCCAGAGACTAGCTGAACACCAGCTGCAGAGGTTTGGCTACAGCCTCAAAGGTGTGGACTAGCTGAAAATGTCCAGAGAACTAGTTATCAAGGTCTGAGTACAAGCTACACAGGTCTGATGTCTGGGGACCAGCTGCAGAGATAAGGGGTCTAAGAACTCGTTGCAGAGGTCCAGGGAATAACTGCAGAGGTCTGAGGTCCAAGAACTAGCTGCAATAGTCTAGGACTCCCTGCAGAGGTCTAAGTATTAGTTGTAGAGGTCTTAAAACTAGTTGTATGGAGCTGGTTAGGAGCTGCAGGGGTCTTAGGTCTGGCAACTAGGGTTTTAAAGATGAGCGACAGAAATTTGAGGTCAATAAAATGGCTGCAGAAGTAACTTTTTTTTTTTCCAAATTTCCCCATGGGATAGCTGCAGAGGTCTGGGAAGTAGTGGTCTTTGGTCTGGCTACTAGCTGCAGTCGTTTGCGGTCGAGGGACTAGCTGCAAAGGTCTGGAACTCATTGCAGAGGACCAGGGACTAGTTGTAGAGGCCTTTAAACTAGATTTAGTGGTCTGGGTACAAGCATGCAGATATTTAAAGACTAGCTAGATAAGTAAGGGATCTGAGGACTAGCCATAAAGGTCCAGGGACTCACTGCAGAGGTCCAGGGACTAAGTATGAAGTTTGGGAAATTCGCTGCAGAGATCTGAGGACTCACTTTATCCTCCTCTTACCTGTGGAAGCAGAGGGACCTGAGTTCGTCCATGTAGCAGCTGTTGATCTGGGTCAGGGGGTCAGTCCTCAGGGAGGAGCTCTCCACCAGCTCCTCCTCCCAGCAGGAGTCACTCCAGGGCTCCAGCTGCTCCTCGATGCTCCGCAGGATCTCCTTGTCATGGGGTGAGGAGATCTGAGCGCCGTTACACCAGTAAACCTGCAGAGGGCAGTACAGATGAGACCTGAGACCTCGTATTAACCGTCACAGGAAGAAACATGAAGAACTGAAGGATGAAGGATAAAGGACTTTACTTGCATCTGTATTCAGAGTTGGAAACATCTCAGCAGAAGGTCCAATTTAGCGTAATTATTATCAACAAGACAACTACAAAGTTCAATTTCTGTTTCTGGTCCACCTCTAAAAAAAGTCATGTTTACTTTCATCTACTAAAAAAGAATATTTCAGAAGCAGTGTTGAACATCAGCCTGCTGGTTTCTGACCTTGTATCCGTTGTCTTCTTTAGGATTGTGTGACGCGGTGATCATCACTCCGGCTGCTGCACCCAGCTTCTTCACAGCATACGGCTGAAACAAAAACACTCATTTAAAAACACAGAAACTCCACCCAGCTGATGATTCTGCTCCATCAGCTGCAACGGGAAGTGATGTGTTAGCGTTTCCTCACCACATATGGTGTTGGGACAAAGGTAGAGAAAAGGTGAACAGGAATGTCTCTGCTGAGCATCACCGCAGCCGTCAGCTTCGCCAACCTGAAACACACAAACAGTAAAGTTGAACCATTTTAATGGATTTGAATTGGTAAAACAGAAATCTGTAAATCCCTTTGTTTCCCCCTGTTGTTGTTATCATTTTTATTACTTAAAGAAAATCTTATCATGTGTTGAAAGTTACCGCTCACTGCTGCAGCCGCTCTCCTCCTGTCCTCTGGTGTCAAAACCAACCACCACTCCTCGACTGCTGAAGTCAGCAAAATACCTGCACAGGTATGAATACAAACCCTAAAGACAGACAGAGAGACAAACACAATGACATTGTTATTAGCTTTTTTCATTTTTTACTTTGTTCCAGCAAATGATGTAAAGATGTGTATTTAACATTTGTCTCTTTCATAAAGTTTATACATGCTTGTTTTTTTATTTTCACACAAATAAAGCACAACATATTAGACGGTGGTTTCTTTAGTAAAAACTGAAAGATGTTTACATTTTAAACTGTGTGTCAGTGTCATGAACTGGTCTGACCTGAGTGGACTGGATGACGGTGAGGTCATTAATCCGGTTGAATCCGGCTCCCATCGGCGCTCTGAGTCCGGCCGTGCCGAAGCTCATCCTGCTGCAGAGTCTC
>CM041552.1:2219602-2378986 GCA_023238725.1 Scortum barcoo | reverse complement strand
ACCAATCACGACATCACTAGCCAAAGATCATCGTATCTGAGATATTTTGGCTTGAGTGTGAATCTGTGTGTGTGTGATTTAATGTTAATGCCTGAGTGTGTGTGTGTGTGTGTGTGTGTGTGTGTGTGTTGGACCTACTGTGTGCAGAGGTTGGTGAGCTGCTGGATGATGGCTCTCTGAGTCTGATCGAACAACATCTGAAGACAAAAAACAGACAGAAAATTATGAAACTTATGAAACTACAACTAATACTACTACAACAACTGTTACACCTGAAAGAAAATCAGATTTTATTTGTTTCTTAGGCTTAAATAATTTGAATTTGAATTATCGGCTGCAGCTTAAAACTTTAAAACAAGACGAGACAGTGTGTGTGTGTGTGTGTGTGTCTCACAGTGTGGAAGTTGATCATCTCCTTCAGTCCCTGGTGAAACTGCTTCAGACAGTTCTGTTGGGAACGAAGCAGGAAGTCAGAGAGCTAACATGCTAACAGAATGCTAACAGCTAAAAACAACTCTATAGCATTAGCATGAAGCTTACAGTGACGACATCATCTTTCCTGTAGTTCATGGATAGTTCAGCGAGGCCGCTCAGAAACAGCTGATTGGCTGAGTTGTACGCTTGTCCCGCCTCCACCATCTTACTGCACAGCTTCATCACCTGATTGGTCAGAGAGACAGAACACAGACCAATCAGATCACTCCATAGGACAGTACAGCAGGATTACAGTACAGCAGTACTACAGTAGAGCATTACTACAGTACTACATTACCACAGTACAGCAGTACAATTCAGCAGTACTACAGTACAAGTGAGTCTAAGCAGAGAATACTTGTACTTAACAGTAACCGCAGAAGTAGCAGTAATAATAAAAAATACTTCTAGTACTAATAGTAGCAGTAACAGTATTAGATGTAGAAGCAGTAATATCAGTGGGTAGAAGTAGTACTATAAGTAGTGCAGTAGTACTCATAGAAAATGTATTAGTAATAGGTGTAGTAGAAAAGCTTGTAGCAATGTCAGTGGTGGACAAGAGAATAATAGTAATAGCAGTAAAAGAAGTAACAGTGGTAGTATTTGTTTTTCTAACAGGGGGAGTGTTATTAGTTAAATTAGTGGCAATACAGTAGAAGTAGTAAGATGGTAGTAGAAGCAGTACTAACAGCAGTATTTGTAGTTCAACAGTAGTAGTATCTGCTGTATTAATAACACTATTACTAGTATTAAGAACGGTATTTGCAGTATTAACAGCAGTATTTGCAGCATTAACAGTAGTATTTGCAGTATTAACAGTAGTATTTGCAGCATTAACAGTAGTATTTGCAGCATTAACAGCAGTATTTGCAGCATTAACAGCAGTTGCAACAGTAGTATTTGTACCTTGTCCAGGTGAGTCTCCAGCACAGAAACTTCGGCCTCAAACAGCTCGAGCTTCAATCTGAACACAATCAATAAAAACATCATCAATACTTTTGAACTACTTCTAACAGCTGTGTGTGTCAGTGTGTGTGTGTGAGAGAGAGAGTGTGTGGTGTTTGTGTCTTTGAGAGTGTGTTTGTGTGAGTCTGTGTGTGTGTGTGTGTTCTCACCTGAACTCAGGTGAGTCTGTGACGCAATCCTCAAAGTTCAGCAGGGACTCCATGTCGTCTGTCAGCGAGTCCAGGTGTCAATAAAGTTAACCAAACACTTAGCCTGTTAGCATATTAGTTCCTGCAGCTCTCATTTTAAACTCAGACAGGAAAACGATTAATAACTTTCTCCCGCGCGCCTAATCAATAGCTTCACACGCGGCGGATCGATCGGGCAGCGTGCACACGGTCCTGTCTGTCCCGCATGCCCCTGTAGTTTGAATAAAAGTGTAAATAAACGATGTTTGTTGTGTTTTCAGTTTAACAGCTGTCTGTTTATCCTGCAGCTGCAAACAGGCAGCTTCCGCCAAACATCCGGGTGGGCGGCTCAGATAAAAACAACAGCGACACCCCACGGCCCGGAGCGGTACTGCATCACACGGTGCTCTGAAGTGGAGGAAATACTCAGGGCTTTTACTGAAGCAGAAATACTAAAATACTCATTACACATCCTGCATTCAAAATCTTACTTAAGTAAAAATATAAAAGTATCATCAGCAGAATGAACTTGAAGTATCTAAAGTGAAATACCCATTCTGCAGAAAGGCTCCTTTTAAAGTGTGACATTATTATAGATTATAAATACATGCAGGAGTATTTAATGCTGTCGTTCATCAATATGGAGCCACATTTAGATACTGTGTACTACTAGGTAGATTGAAAGTATAATACTGCATTATATCATGCGTTTTAAATGTAAAAACGAACTAAATGTTAAATAAAAGTACAATATTTCTCCATAAGATGTAGATGATTAGAACTAAAAAAATAACATAAGTAAAAATACATAAGTATTATTGACAAAATGTACTTAAAGTGTCTAGAGTAAAAATACTCATTCTGCAGAACGGCTCCTTTCAAAGTGTTTATTATATAGATTATGTTATTCTGTTTTATCAATTACACACACAGTGGATAAATAATTTCACAACTTTTTCCACCTTTAATGTGACCTATAACCTGTACAACGCAATTGAAAAACAAACTGAAACCTTTACAGGGGAAAAATAAAAAATAAAAACTTAAAATAACCTGGTTGCATAAATATGCACACCCTTAAACTAATACTTTGCTGCAGCACTCAGTCTTTTTGGGTTAGAGTCGATCAGCGTGGCTCATCTTGATGTGGCAATATTTGCCCACTCTGACAGACTTGCGAGGGCATCTCCTATGCACAGCCCTCTTCAGGTCACCCCACAGATGTTAGATCGGATTCAGGTCTGGACTCTGGCTGGGCCATTCCAAAACCTCAATCTTATTCTGGTGAAGCCATTCTTTAGTTGATTTGGATGTGTGCTTTGGGTCATTGTCATGCCATTGTCATTTTCAGTTTTCTAACAGAAGTGGGAAGGTTTTGTGCCAACACTGACTGGTATTTGGAACTGTTCATAATTCCCTCCACCCTGACTAAGGCCCCAGTTCCAGCTGAAGAAAAACAGCCCCAAAGCATGATGCTGCCACCACCATGCTTCACTGTAGGTATGCTGTGTTCTTTTGGTGATGAGCAGTGTTGTTTTTGCACCAAATATACCTTTTGGAATTATGGCCAAAAAGTTCAACCTTGGTTTCATCGGACCACAACACATTTTCCCACATGTGTTTGGGAGATTTCAAATGTCTTTTTGCAAAATGAAGCCGGGCTTGGATGTTTTTCTTCGAGAGATAAGGCTTCCGTCTTGCCACCCTTCCCCATAGCCCAGACATATGAAGAAGACGGGAGATTGTTGTCACATGTACTACACAGCCAGTACTTGCCAGAAATTCCTTCAATGTTGCTGTCGGCCTCTTGGCAGCCTCCCTGAGCCAGTTTTTCTCCTCGTTTTATCATCAATTTTGGACGGACGTCCTGTTCTTGGTAATGTCACTGTTGTGCCATATTTTCTCCACTTGATGATGACTGTCTTCACTGTGTTTCCATGGTATATTTAATTCCTTGGAAATTCTTTTGTACCCTTCTCCTGACTGATATCTTTGAACAATGAGATCCCTCTGATGCTTTGGAAGCTCTCTGCTGGACCATGGCTTGTGCTGGAAGATGTGGCTACAAAAATGTGAAGAAAAGCCTACTAGAACAGCTGAACTTTATTTGGGGTTAATCAGAGGCACTTTAAATGGTGACAGGTGTGTGCTGACTCCCATTTAACATGAGTTTGAATGTAATTGGTTAAATCCGAACACAGCCATACCCCCAGTTATAAGAGGGTGTGCACACTTGTGCAACCTCATTATCTCAGTTGTTTATTTTTACTTTACCTCCCTAAAAGATTTCAGTTTGTTTTTCAATTGCATTGTACAGGTTATGGGTCACATTAAAGGTAGAAAAAGTTGTGAAATTATTTATCTTGGTGTCATTTTTTTACATCACAAAAACCTGGCATTTGAACAGGGGTGTGTAGACTTTTTATATCCACTGTACATGTAAGAGTACTCAGTGTTGTAGTTCATCATCAGCTTTAGATATTTTATGTTCTACTGGGTAGATTAGTAGTATATTAATGCATCCTGTGTTTTTTATGTAAAAAGTACATTTAAGTGTCAAGTAAATGTAATAGAGTAAAAAGTAAAACATTTCCCTCTGAAACTTAGTGGAGAATTATATAACATAAAATGTAAATACTAATGTCAAGAACAAATACCTCCTAACTGTACTTAAGTACAGTACTGGATTAAATGTACTTAGTTACATTCCACCACTGCTTGAATACTAGTAGAAATATGAGTGTTGAAGTAATTTCACTTAAGTACACTTAAAACACACACACACACAGTGACATCTGAAGGATGAGCAGTGAAAACGACACAAACACAGATCATTAAATCACTTCAAACAGCAAAAATAAATAAAAAATGTTTTTATTGCAAAAACAAAGACAACGAGGATCAGGATCAACCAGGTGTGTGTTTGTGTGTGTGTGTTCAGAAGCCAATAGACACAAGGATCACGGTGACGTTGTCGGCACAACCACGCCTCACCGCCTCGCTGGCCAATTGTTGACATGCAGCTTCAAACTTCAGCTCCTCCTCCGAAAGACCCGGGCGCTGCTCCACACTGCCGTCCTGCAGGAGAGAGAGAGGGGGGGTCATTAGCGTGAGGAAGACAGTACACAAACAATACAAACAACTCTGGTGTCATTTTGGTAGTTTTGTCAAAGTCACATTTTGTCCTTTCTAATTGTTATTAGTCTAACTCATGGTTAATCATGCTTGCATCCTCAAGTTAACTACAACTCCCACAGTGCTTTGGGGATGTAAAAGGTACATATATATTTCTCCATTAAAAGTGAGTCAGCTGTTACATGACGGATTTCAGAGATAATGACAACGGCAGAAAGTCACATTGAATCTTTAAGTGTGTATAATATCGGTCACACATAAAAACCCTTTTTTTCCCTGATTTTATCTAAATGACTAAAAATAAGTCAGACTATCAGAGAGGTTGGTTATTAACGTCTCACTGCTCAGGACTACAAGAAGTTAAGTAGATCAAGACTGTGATCAAAGAGAAGAAGTAGAGAAAAACCTGCAGGACGTTGAGGACGAATTTCACAGCTTCATCCGCAGAGAACACTTTGAACAAACCGTCACAGGCCAGGATGATAAACCTACAGACAGAGGAGGGGAAAAGCAAGAATAAAACCAACCACAGTGAGTAAACAAATGACACATAACATGTTTATTAGATTTTCAGATGCTAGTCGGTGGATTTGGTTCCTTTGAGACAGAACCAGGCTAGTTGTTTCCCCCCATTTCAAGTCTTTATGCTAAGCTAAGCTAAGAGTCTGCTGGCTGTAGCTTCATATTTAAAAAGGTACAAACATGTGAGAAAAATATATCCGAGTCTCAGAGACCAAAAAGAAGAACGTCCTTTAAACAGATGGTTGATCAGCCGCAACAATGATGCTCGAGAAAGACGGATGTCTCTTTTCACTTTAATTATTCAAACTGTTTCCCCTCAGTTAAAATCAAAGACTCACAGTCACTGTTATGAAGTTAACATGTAGTTTGTTCTCTTTGTTGGTTGTGTTCTTGCCTGTCATTGGCTGTGAGCGGACACCTCCTCAGGTCGGGGGTGGAAATAACCCCGCAGCGTTTGTACTGACCGTCTCCGATAGAACGAGACACCTCGAGGACACCGAGCACCCTGCCGTCCCTAAAACACAGAAACAGGTAATCAATCAGCAGGAAATCAATCAGCTGTTTTTATAATCTCTTCATCAGTGAAGTCATTTTGGAAAGTAAAAATGGAAAATAAATCTCCAGTTCCAGCTTCTTAAATGTGTCTGTGAAGATTCTCCGTCATCCAGGTCGTTATTAAGAGTTTGAGCAAGTACAGTTGACTTTCCTCAAACTCTTTAGAATTACTTCTCAAATGTGAATATTTACTGGTTTTCTTTGATAATAAACTGAACATGTTGGTAACAGAGGAACAAATGTTGATGAAGTCTGTCAATAAAAAATCCTTCAGTGCAGTCTGAAGGCTGAAGTCTTCAGATCTGATCCCTGCAAGACTGGAGAGTCACTGTGGATGTTAGCTAGCGTGGACGAAGAGTTTTTGTACCTGACGGTGCCTCCTGCTCTCTGGATCCTCATCCTCTCCTCGTAGATGGTCGGGTTGTGTTCTTTACTGAGAGCCAGAGTCACCGACCTCCTCTCACCATCTGCTCCTCCCGTTGCCTCCATCCGACACAACACCGCCTGGACAGACAGACAGACTTTTAGCCTAACATATTTAAGACTGCCTGTAAACCATGATGGAGTTGAAGTGTGTGAAGCACAGCCACAGTCAGAGGACCTCATTTATGAAACAAACATACAACAGAAAACTGGGCATTATTAACATGGATATGAGCAGATCTGATCTCACATTAAGCCTCAATGAATGCATGTTTTCGAGTGAGCATGTAGTGGAAGAATTATTACAAGATGAGACTGATATCTATCAATGCCCGATCATTCACACACTGGGATTGATGACAGGAACGTTTCATAAATCACATGCGAACCCTGTCGTAAGGTGATTTCTGCACTCAGATCTGAGCTGGTTTCTATGTTAGACTGATAACTGAGGGTCAGTGGATCTGATGAGGTGTTCTGTTAAAGATGAAGATGATTAAATTTCAGTGTACCCTGCTGTCTCCCAGGTTGGCCACGTACACCATGTCGTCCACCACTAGCAAACAGGTGGCCGTCGAGCCGTCCTTCCAAGCTGGTTTCCTGTTTCACAAAACAGAGAAGAGACCTGAAGCTGCAGCTGCACAGCAGATAACAGCCCATCTACTCAAAACTATATATATAAAAAAAAAAACATGAAGCAGAACATCTATTTCCACCAAATGCCCCCCTTACTACAGATCAGGGTTCAAAGTCTGATACTGGACATACCAACAACTTTGACTTAAGAAAACTTAAAAACAGGAAGATTCTCAGGAGAGTTCTGCAGTTATGAGGAACATCTTTATTTTCTAAGTGGAATTTTGATCATTTATTCACAATGAATTTCTGAGATAATCATTTAACACAAACACTCCTCTAAAAGAAAAAGAGTCTCACTGGCTGGAAGCTTTTTTCAGGAAATCTTCATCTGTCTGGCGGAAAGTGTCCAGGAGACATTTCTTAATCAGTTTGTCCAAATTCTCCGTTTCTCCTGAAAGACGACACATTTGAACCATTACAGACATCCTCACATTTAATACATAATAAGACCTCAACAAAGAAAACATAATATTATCATAATACTTTTCCCAGTACTGAGATATATCTGCACATATACTTTGGTATCATTTAATTACAGCGTGTTTGAAATATTAACAGAAACAGAAATTTGTAAAATGAGGAGCCACATATAAAAGGTTATTATCATTATAACATCATATATTAACATTATTACAGAGGAGTCCACACAGGAGCTTAACTTTTGTGATGGATAATGATCAAGTAAATAATCAGTAATTGATGATTTAAGTCTGACTGTCTTTAAAACTCACCGCTGGGGAACTTCTTGGCCAGGTTGTGATGAAGATGCTCTGCAGCGAATCGAGAGGCCCGAGTTCCTCCGTGACCGTCAAACACTGCAAAGTACGAAACCCGAGACCTGCGACACACACACACACACACACGACATGTCAGAAACACACTCGCTGCATTCAAGACTTCCTGCTGGACTTCCTGTTGGGTGACGTTCTTACACTCGTCCCGGCAGCGCAGACAAACAGTCGCTCATGTCCGGCAGCAGCACGTGAGCATCCTGCATCTCGTCCCGCTCGCCACGCCGCGCCGCCACGTAGCCTCTCAGCACAGGGAGACCTGGACAAGAACACACACGTCAGTTTACACCCGTCAGCTTGCCGTGTCAGATTTCATCTGTTTAATTAGAGAAAGAAAAGCAAACAAACATTGTGGTGGAAGAGCTGAAAACCTTCTTTACAAACTTTCTTGATCTCCCCCCGCTCCTCCTCCTCCTCTTTGTCTTTTTTATCGGCGTGACACTCTTCATCTTCACGTTTTCGTTTTAGTCTTTTCTCCTCCTCTTCTTCTTCTTTTTTGGTGGATTGTGGTCGGGCAGCTGAAACAAAATACAAATAAACAACAAACTAAATAAATTTAAAGCAGAAGTAACGTCAAACAAACCTCCAAACTCGTGCTGATCATATCTACATATTTATATTATCATCATATTGATTTAGATGTGTGCATTTCGTTTGCCCTCTTTCCTACTTCCTACTGCAGCTTAACAGTTTCCCACAGGATGAAGTGTTGATTGATCACTCCGTATCGAAGCTGATAATCAATCTGACCAGGACCAGGATCGTGTTATTGATGATCTGATTTTGAAGAAATGTTCAAATACAAACAGACTTGTGAGGTTTATGATGAAACAGTGCTGATGTTATTCTGTTTAAAGATGAGAACAGGCGGCTTATTGAGAAATCATTTTTATCTGCTGATCAATACTTTACTTCATTTATACACAAACTAAAATAAGATGAAAAAATAAAATGAGTTTAAAATCCACATTTAGTGCACGAAAACATCAGCAGAAGATTAAAATGTGAGTTTAAAACTTAATTAACTGCAGATCAAACTGATCGTGCATTTAATGAACAGTGTGTAAAGTAACTGTATATAAAACATTTTGTAATGAAGTGTACTCTGGACTGTAGTGTTGTATTGGAATAATGTTAGTCAGTTACTTTCCTCCACTGCTCAGTATTCATGTTTCATCATTTAAATCTACTGTGTGTGACTCCATGTTTGTTTTTGCAGCGGGGCGTCGTTAAACTGTAGCCGTCACCTGGTGTCGCCTCCCCGGGGAGAGTCTGTGTGGGCTCCGGCAGGTCGTCGAACAGATCCATCCTGCTCCGTTAGCTCAGGGGCTAACCAGTTAGCCACCTGTGTGCACCTGCTCAGTGTCGGAGCTAACGGTCGGCTAACGGCTCAGCCCGGCTGAAAGGTTCCTGAAACGGGTCAAACTGCTCCGACAGACCGCGGTGAGTCACGTCAATCACGGACACGGTGACCGGTGAAGCTCCGGTGAGAACCGGGACGGTCAGCTTAGCCTCGCTCCCGCCACTAGCATCAAGCTAGCCACAACAACGTCTTCTTCTTCTGCTGCTGCTTCTTCTTCTTCTTCATGGGTTTTAATGGCGGTTGGCAAACCAGCTTACAGGTGCACTACCGCCACCTGCTGAAGTGGAGTGTGGATCAGTAGATTGGCAGCAACAAGACAAGAATGAATGAATGAATGAATAAATAGATAAATATATAAATAAAGAGAAATTGCAATAAATAGATTAGCTTATTCTCTCCGTAAGTCCTGTTACTTTTAAGTAATTAATTATAAGGTTGTGCACTTTCGGTGATGTTCCCAGAAGATCCCCGTGTGTAATACTGTGCTTCCTATTATTTAGTTCTGCCTACATGTTTTTGAATATTGTAAAGGTGACTTCCTGTGTCACATAAGTCCCAGTATTCCTGCCAAGTTTTGCGCATATGCTCCTTTATGATAGTTTTCACTTCTGCTTTGCTTAATGGTATTTGTATGTCCATTAACTGAATGAATGAATGATCACTAAAATCACTGAAAACTGAACTTTATACAGTCACTCAGTACAATTACTCAATTACTGTGCTAAAAGCACAACTATGAGGTACTTCCATTTTCTGCTTGTGTTTTCATTATTCCACTTTATTTATCTGACATCTTTAGTAACTTTAGTACTTTACTGTATATATCATGTACATTATACTCTATATACTGTATTTGTTTTAATATGTGGATACTTAACCAAATATTAAACTCAATATGTTTGACTTAGTATGAATATATCTCATAACATTTAATATTTATTAAGTCATTGAGATTTTTACCATGTTTATGACCTGGAATGAGAAAATTAAATACAGATATGATAAGATGAAGTACTTTACTACTAATCTACCATGTAGTATTGGAAGTATCTAAAAGGGTCACAAATTTGATGAACTACAACATTAAAATGCTATTTCTTAGCACTAAAATCTGAATAATATAACAAACACACATAATAAGTGATATTTTCTTTTTTAAAAGAGATAAAATAATCTTTTATTAATCCCTGAGCGGGGAAATTAGCAGTGTTACAACAGCAAGAGGCATGAATAAGAAACGCAAGATAAAATAAAGTAAAAAAAAATAAAAACCATAAGAATAATAAAAAGCAATTAATTTAAACATTGACATGTTGCTGATAATATACCTGTACTTTTACACAAGATGTTAAATTCAGGCCTTTTACTTGTCTAATGGAGAATTTTAAGCCCAGACAAGTTAAACATTCATTTGTTTATGTTTTCTGCCACTGCTGAGAATCAGTCGAAATGATAAAATGATAAAATATCTTGATTATAAAGTAGTTTTTGGAGTATTCATGAGGCATAATCATCATATCAAGTAAAAAATAATGAGAGAAAATCCCCAAATAAGCAAAAACAGTTTTTAACTTTTATTATCATCAAAGTGATTTTTAAAACTTTAAATAAAATCTAAATGAAAAACTTCAGCCTGTGTTCTTATTGGCTCATCAGAAGCTCTTCAGCTGTCAGCCAATCAGAGACTCTCTCTGAGCCAGTTCCCTGCTCTGATTGGCTGACAGCAGAATAAAGCCTGAGGTCTGACTCCGGGTGAAGCTCAGATGTCCGACACTCTCAGAGCACCTGAAACACCCCATGAGCTTTTTATTTCCAGTAAATTTCCCTGAAATATTTTCATTTTAATTTCCTGTGTGAAGTCAACATGCGACTCTCTCTCTGCTGCATCTGGGCCGGCTGGATCTTAACTCTGCACCCCGCAGCTCAGCATCCTCCTGCCGGGGAGGAGAGAGGCGTGCAGCCCGGCTGGAGGCGGCAGAGAACCGGCAGAGAGACACCGGCACGACCCGGGGACAGAGAGCCGGCGGCGGTGAGGGGAGCCGGGGAGAGGAGGGCAGCTGTGACCCGGTGAGCTCCAGGAACACAGAACTCTCATTTATATAGATTTAACGTTGTTTTTATATTTAGCTCTAATTTTATTTATATATTAACTTGTTTTCAGATTTTTAACTTGTTGATATATATAACTTATTTATATAGGGAACTTATTTTTATATTTATTTAATTTGTACATTTAATTATACACCTGTTGTTAATTTCTGTCCCTTGATATCCCTTTAGTTATTAAAATCACAGAAAAGAGACAGAGACCTGGTTGCAAATAAATATTCACACACCTTTTTTACAAAAACACACTAAAGTTTTGAGATGTTTGCTTAATTTGAAATAACATTTTAATCAATTATAGTACAACCAGGTGTTGCTCAATAGACAATATCATTCTTTATTAATCCCTCAGTCAGGTAACTTTCAGAGTTACAGCAGCAAAGGGGGATAGTAAGATGAGGCATAAATAAGAAATAAATAAAAACAATAAAAATCAATAAATAAAAAAATAAATACTAAAATTTACAAATGTACATCCTGTCAGTATGCAGCCTCTGATTGGTTAAACACAATTTATTCTTTTATTAATATTCATATTTATATTTAAGCACACAGACAGACTGTAAACACCTGAGCAGGTGTCACACGTGTTGTCTTCATGTTTTGGAGGTGATGGAGGAGCTCAGGTCCAAGTTAAAACTCAGGTCGGGTACCGTCCGTCTGCAGCGGCTAAAGGTCTCTCTCAGGTGGTGTGTGAGGAGAGTGAGGTCACTCAGGTGAACCTCACACCTGTGTGAGTGTCTGACCACGACCGAGTGAGTCGTTTACAGATGTTTGAGTGTGGATGTTCACCTGAACTGGATCCAGCTGTTCTCTACCTGAAGCTGTGTGTGTTTGTGTGTGTGTGTGAGAGAGAGAGACCATAAAACATCCGACCAATCAGCATCTGTCAGGTGTGTTGGACTGCAGAGACCTCAGGAATGTGTGAAATTCTGTGTGTGTGTGTGTGTGTAACCAACCTCAAGTCAAGTGCAAGTCTGACTGACGGTCAAGTGATGGATACAATGTCAACACACACACACACACACACACACACACACACACACACACACACACACACACACACACAATCCTGAACCCTGTGAACTGACTGGGCTTATAAACTCTGTGTGTGTGTATGTGTGTAAACAGAGCAGATTGAAAGAGGGTAGATGCAGGTTTGGGTTTGTATGAGTGTGTGAAAAGAGGAAAAAGTCTTTCTTGACTTCAAAGTGTTGTTAAAACACACACACACAGTTTAAAGGTCCTCACACTGAAGATGCGGCCTGATTAGAGTTTTGTCTGTTACTCCCGCTGACCTCGGGTCAGATTAACACCAAACTGAGCGCCTCTTTTCTCTCTCGAGTTTAAAACTGCTTCAAGTTTGTTTCTTTGTCACTGATCAGAAGATAAAAAACTTCAAAAACAAGGCGCTGAAAGGATTAATCGATTATTTGTAGAAACAGAAAACAAATCAACTAACTAACAATCTAACTTAAATCTCAGTAACTGAATCTCTTTGTGTTTTGTTAATCAGACAAACGAGACATTTAAGGACATTTAGGAGAATAAATGATTCATTGATGAAGGGTTTCAGCTAAACGTACTTTAAGAAACAGGTTTAAGAACAGATAAAACCGCTGCAAAGAAAAAAGATCAGTTTTAAATTAATCGCCTGGATTCATGAGTCAGTTTCTGTTTTCCGTCTGAAGTGGAAGAAAAAGCGGGAGATGAAACGTGAGAGCCGACAGACGTCTCAGTGTTCCTGCAGGAGAAGAAAGGAGGAAGTTTTATTTGAAGTTGCCGTGTTGTTGAGAGCGGAGGCGAACAGACGACACGCTGTCGGTAACTTTCTGCTGATGGGTGAATTTTTCTTCCTCTTAGTGAGAAGAACAAGAGAAGATCTGTGAGCACTTTAAAACTGATCTTAAGTCACGTGTAAAAGATGAAAACAAGAATTAAACTGAAGAAAAATCAGAGGTGGAATCTAACTAAATTCATTTACTGAAGTTCGGCACTTAAATTCAGATTTCAGGTACTTTTGTTTTCATGTTAGTTTCTTCCTCTACTGCAAATCTGACAGTTTTACTTACTTTACAAATTAGGATTAAGTTTAACACAGAAAACAGGTGAAGAATTTATAAAATCAGATGTTTTGTTAGGAATTAAACGACCCAACCGTTTCTACAAGGAGAGCTGAAATGATGAGTCGATTGACAGAAAATAAACAGTTCCTGCTTTCATCCATTCATCAGTTTTATTCCACTTAAATGGGGTTATGTCACCAAGGCAGGGGGGTTAGCAAGTTACTCCTCAGAAACGTTTTCCATCTCCATCGGAGGGATCCTGAGGCGTTCACAGGCCAGATGAGATATATAGTCCCTACAGCGTGTTATAGGTCTAACCTCGGGCCTCCTGCTGGTTGGACATGCCTGGGAGACCTCCAAAAGAAGTTGTCCTGAAGGATCTCGTTTTGATGCCCAAACCAGCTCAACTGGCTCTTTTCGACGCTCTGAGCTCCCTCTGGATGTCCGAGCTCGTCACCGTACGGAGGAAACTCTTTTCAGCCGCTTTTATCTGCCATCTCATTCTTTCGGTCAGTCCCCAAAGCTTGTGACCATCAGTGAGGAGAATCAAAAGCTTTGTCTTCTTGCTCAGCTCTCTCTTCACCACAATGATCTGGTACAACGCCTCCATTACAGATCTCACACTCCATTTTACCCTCACTCGTGAACAAGATACCTGAAGTCTTTGAGACAGCAGCTCACTCCAAACTCAGAGAGCAATCCACCTTTTTTCAGCAGAGAACCATGGCTTCAGACTTGGAAGTGTTTTATCCCAACCGCTTCACACTTGGCTGCAAACTGCCTCAGTGCATGCTGCAGGTCAGACTCTGATGAAGCCACGAGCAGATTCACATCATCTGCAAACAGCAGAGTCGCATTTCTGAGGTCCCCAAATCGAGTTCCAGTTTCTCAGGTTTTCTTCTTCTCCTCTGAATGATGTGAATGATTGTAATGTGTGTGAATAATGTTCAGGTTTATTGTGAAGGAGTCACTTTGGGCTCTGGGTCATTGTGACAGCATTTCTCACTATTTTCACTCTTTTTACAAAGCAAACAATCAATCAATGGATCGATGGAGAAAAGAATCAGCAGATTGATCCAGAATGAAAAGAATCATTAGCTCCAGTCCCAAAATACAAACTGGTTGAAAATGATCCACCTCAACCAACTCCAACAGTAAAATCCTGCTTTTACATTAATGAGGAGGAAGAATCATCTAATGAGAGAACAGACAACAGGACAACAGACACAGGGGACACTTTACTGACACAGGACTTTACTTTATGGACTTTAACTCCACTTTACTGACACAGGACTTTACTTTATGGACTTTAACTCCACTTTACTGAGCAGGACTTTACTTTATGGACTTTAACTCCACTTTACTGAGCACAGGACTATACTTTATGGACTTTAATTACATTTACTCATTATATTTACATACTTTTACTTCACTAACAGTTTCAGTGCAGGACCATTGCTCAAACAGATTATTTTCACAGATAAAAACAACCTTTCTTGTACAATGAATAAAAAACAAATGTGAAAGATGGAAAAATGTACTAAATACTGTTTTAATTCAAAAAGCAAATGAGTGAATCTTGTATTTAAATCAGTTTATTGTAGCTGCTTCTTAAAAAGAAATACAGATTTATGAACTACTGAACATTAAATAGGAGGTGAAAACATTAACATATTTATAAAGTGTAATTTTAATGTTACTTTCAGTCAACTGTATTTCATGTTGCAGCTTTACTAAAGAAATATCAAAATTGCATATATTACTCCACTACTGTCACAATGATTTGTCCACTCAAACCTTCAGAAGGAGCCGGTATTTCAGCTCTTCAGCAACAGAACTACAAACATGGCCCCCTATTTTTTTTTGTGTGTGTGTGTGAGCCATTACAGTCTGGTGTAAACAGGTGAACAACACCCGTAACCACGGTAACCATACACAACAAACATGGCTGCAGCCTCAAAAAGCTCGAAAGTCAACAATTTGAAATGTGCAAACATAAAAAAAAACAAAAAAAAACCAATATGTAATTCAAATTTCTGTTTTTACTGTAACTGTTTTCTGTTCACTAAAAGCACATAAAAGCACTTTAAACTTTAAAACCAGGAGAGAAAATTACGTTTATAAGTTTATCCACTCTGACTCTGAAATAAAATGGCGGAGGGTGAACGTATCGCTCTGTATATTAAAAAGGGAGTGACTGTGGACACAGACTGACCGGACTGTCTGTGTGTATACAGGTTCACTTCTGTGTGTGTGTGTTAATGGTAAAGCTCTGTTTGGACACACACAGGTCTTGGTGTGTGTGTGTGTGTTGGTGAAGTGGGGCCTCCTCTGC
Source organism: Scortum barcoo (assembly GCA_023238725.1). Lineage (NCBI taxonomy): Eukaryota > Metazoa > Chordata > Actinopteri > Centrarchiformes > Terapontidae > Scortum > Scortum barcoo. Next base: position 2,363,444 of record CM041552.1, on the reverse strand, counting down.
AGCCACAATACGACCAGCTCACTGTGAGTAATGATTAAATCCTCTGCAGAGAGAAGCTGTGTCCACACTGACTGTGGTTCTCCATCCCGAGGTCCGTTTATCATATCTGAATCCAGAGTGGAGTCTGCTAACCGAATCCTCTCTGATCTGTCATCAGGTCGAATTAAGTTCAACTTTTAGTGTCTGTGGAGACTTTCAGTTTTACTTTTAACACAACAGACTCAGTCTTCAACTCACCTGTGTGTGAAGCAATGTGCTGTTTTTTTGGTCTTTGCTAGAGGTGTAAAAAAACACTTACTATGGTGAACAATCAAAGAAAAAGATTGATGACTGAAGACAATGGAAATGAAGTGAGGTCCAAAAACACACCTGCAATTACCGTTAATCGCCATAGGTGCTGCAAAAGACAATAAAATGAAAATCTTTGAGATAACCGCAGTATAAAATTCTTAATTAGAAGTAAAAAGCCTGCATTCAAAATAATTTTGTTCCAAGAAATGTATTAGCTTCAAAATGTACATAAAGTACCAAAAAGTACCAAGAGATTGAAGTAAAAGTACTTATTGTGGAGAATGGTCCATTTCAGAATATGAACTGAAATACTGAATTATAATCACTGATGCCTTAAAGCAGCTCAGTGATCTTTTCATGTTAGTTTTGGCACCCCCTGTGGCCAAAGGCGGTAGTGTTTCCTCTAACATTAGCTCACATGTTCAACGAGGTGACTTCACCGGAAGGAGACTTCAGTCAGCGGCTGAAGAAAGTTGAATCGATCCAGAACAAACCCAGCACTGTTTAGTCTGATGTGACGGAAACATCTGATAGACCAAAAACCTGCTGTCTGCTGGTCTGGTCACTTCTGCAGGTCATAGAGAGAGATTGAAGTAAAAAGTACAGTATTTATCTCTGAGATGTCATGTAGAGGAGAAAGTAGCATGAAATACCAACTACGTCAGTAAATATACTTGGTTACTTTCCACCATCTTGGGTAAACTGGATAGTTTTATTTTATATAGAAAACATGACATTTAAAATAGAAGTGCAAATGAACGGATGTATTGATCCAGATTTAACTAAAAGTGAATTTCCACCTGCAGTTTCTGAGCACACACACACACACAGTTCCTGTTACACATAGCTGTGAAGTAAATTGAAACGTTGGGGGGTGTCTGACCCAGTGTTGATCTGCTAATTGACTCCTTTTCCCAGAAGGCCGATGGGCAGCAAACAGTTTTAATAAAAAACAAACTACGACATAGAGAACGATGAAAAACAACAAACAGCTGCTGATAAATGGAAACAGACTCTTCGTCCGGATGTGAGAGGAGCAGATGACTGAAAGTTTTAAGACTTTACAAAACTCTCACAGAGCACGATCTCCAAATCTTCACCAGATGGCTGAAAACTTTGTTAAAACTGTTTCTTACTGTAAAACAACGCAGCCTTGCTCTGCAGGTGCTCCTCGGTGTCGTCTCCACCGTTTATCTTCAGTAAACCTCTGAAGATTTTTACTGTGTTCAGGCTTCAAACAGACGCCAGGAGAGGGGAGATTGAAGTGATTTTTATAAAGGAAAGAAATCAGATGAATTTTGAAGAATTCATTCCACCAAAGGAAACACACGAGTCATCTTTATTTTAATTAAATGGGAAGTTTGTTGATGAATTTCAGTGAGAGATGATCTGTGATTGCTTTTATTTTTGGTTTCAGTTTATAAGAAGGAAAATGTTAAATTAATAAAATAGAAAATGACTCGAGTCAAAGTAGATCTGTTCAGCCATGTGTTTGGTGGTGTTTTGATAGTTAACCCTGTTTGAAAGAGAAGATTTTGTGATTTATTGATGATAATTTCTTGTATTAAATAATAAATAGGAACGTGTCTCTCTCTCTCTCTCTCTCTGCAGTCCTCATGTCTGCGGAGGTCGATGTTGTGCCGGATGGACTTTGTCGCCAATAACCAGACGATGCACCAAACGTGAGTACAGACGCCGTTTGTTTTCCCTCTTTGAGTCAAACCACTGAGGGAGTCAAAATGGCTACAGCACCTGAGACATGCAGGTAAACTCAGAGCTCTCTGATTGGCTGGTTGACAGTGATGGAAAATAAATAAGTACTGTACTTAATGTAAGTACAGTTTTATACTTTTACTCTACTACACCTCAGTGGGAAAACTGTATTTATTTGATAACTTTAGTTACTTGGAAGATTCAGATTAATACAAAATCAATCTATAAATTATGATGCATTATTGTAGATTCAGATTAAGTCAAACTGAATTAATATTGTTAACAAGTGCTGTGTTTAAATGCATCAAATGATAAATAATTAGATATACTGTAAAGGAAAAAACGTTTAGAAATGATTATTAGAAGAATATATTGATATATGGGGACAGTTTTATGTTAAGATTTATTAAAATATTTGGCAGTTTTATAGGTTTTCAATCTGAATCTCCTTCTCAGCACATCTGTATTTTAATCTTTTATCTGTGGTCGGTTTCAGCCAGCGTGTTGAAGTAAAACACGAAGCAGCTGCTGCTTCCTGCCGCAGATATTAAACAGAAAACTGCTGTCAGGCCTCAGTAAAACTCATCTGGACCACAGAAACATCAGACTCCTGACAGACTCCGTTTTTCATTTGTACATTATTTTATGTTTACTGAATAAAGTCTAAAAAAGTAATTAACAAAAAGCTGAATAGACCAAGTGTGTAAAAACTAATTAAGTGTAATTAGGAGTCATTTTAAGTAATTGGTTCTGGTCATCAAACAAAACTATTCAAAAAATATTATGAACATATAAATATCTGTTAGCTTCTGTAAAATCTATCTTTATTGAAAAAGGACTACTTTAGGAGACAACTACAGGTCCCAGAGTTCTTTGCTGTAAAAAACATCCAATCAGAGAGCTCATACTGCTGTAGCTGATGGTGAGGTGAAGTTTGAGGTTGATATTTGTAAAGCTTGTTGGAAAAAATAAAAGATACGATATAAATCAGCACTGCAGGGAGTCGTCTTCACTGTAGTGGTCGCTGAGGCTCATGGGTATTGTAGTATTTAGAGAATGAAGACTACTGATTAACCTGCTGAGTATTTTTGTGGTTAATTGTGTATCGTCACAGCTTCCCAGAGTTCAAAGTGACCTAAAACTGCAGTCCAAACTAGAACATATTTAATTTACTATAAGAAAGGAAAGCAGGAAACGCTCTTAAATGAGAAGCTGAAAAGATTTTATATTTTTGGATTTAAAAGGACTGAAATGATTAATCAGTTATAAGAATAGATGCTGTTGCATTTTTTTGTATTTCCAGCCGGGTCTATGTGTACATGGGTATTTTTTAAGATGTAGCTGTTTCGCCTTTTGTCCATACACAAACATCATTTTTTGAACACTTAAAAATGGACCTTTTCATTTCCTTCACTCTTTCTACGGTGAAGATTTTCAGATACTTTTCTTTATCAGCACTGAGAACTCAACATTTCATTGTTGATGTAAAAAATGGTGTAAAAATTGAACCTATGACGACGACAACAACACAAAAAACAACAGACTAACGGGTGCTTTCTGTTTGGTGAGAAGTGATCAATGTCCAGCAAAGGTACATAAATCAATAATCAGTTACTACCTAATAAGCTCACTGAGCATGCAGTGACTTTACTGCTGCCTGCTGGTTCAGTGTGCTTATTTAAGTGTTAAGAATCGTTTTTGCGTTCTCATTTTGAGACTTTTTATAAAACGAAGACCATGTGGGCAGTTTTTTTTTTTTTTTTTTTAAATACCCCTGTAGGTGAAGGAAAGTTTCACAAACCGAGGAGCTGATTTTAACCAACCTGTTATAGAATCAGCTGTATGAAGCTGCTGAATCACCAGATGTGAGCGATTGTTTGAAGACTGAACATCGTACAGACGTTACCTTCAGCACACTGATGCTGCGTTACGGCGTTATGAGCTGCTTCAAAGTGTGAAGTTATGCCACCTCCAGAGTCCACCTGCATGACTGGATTTATGACCGGATCAATGCTGCTTCAGGGATTTACATAGATTCTGGACTTCATGGATCCCACACTGAATCTGAAGTGTTGAGTTCATGTGATCCACATGTAGATCCGACATGAAGAGTTTCCTCTGTTTCTGCTCAGAAACAAGAGTTTTAATGTTCAGCATATAAAATCTGCTGAACTTTCTCTAGTTAGCTGCTTTAAAAAAGAGCAAAGATGTGTTATCAGATGTTTTTCTCTCCAAAGAGGCCTGTAAAAGCAGAGAGGAGCATTCTGGGTAACTGTGGGAGGTTTGAAAAAGAGACAAAAACAAACAAGTATAAAAGAAAACAAACAACACACAGATTCCACAGATTGTGAGGAGTAATGGTCGCTACGCTGTGATGGATAGTTCTGCAGTTGCACTGAATGACTGTCAGACACACACACACATTAAAACACACACCTACAAGCGCACACAGTAAAACGACACACACATTAAAACACGCATACACATTCATTTAAATACATATAAACCAAAGGACAATCATTAAACACACACAAACATACACATACATTAAAGCACACACACACACACACCCCCACACACATTAAGTCACACTCAAACATACACAATAAGACACACACACACACACACACACACACACACACACACACCCACGCACACACAGATCCAATAGTTTCTTTCAGGTCTGGATTATTCAGCAACGTCCTGCAGAGAGCAGAAACTCGTGAATGGAAACAGATTTACTCTCTGTCTGGAGGCTCACACACACACACACACACACACACACTCACTTGCGTACACACCTAAGTCCCAGTGGGCTCTGAGCCGACAGAGTAAAGCTTTACTATTTGGTCACATTGTCCTGACGAAAGAAAACCCCACAGGAAACACACACACACACACAATATTGTCACACACTAATAACAAACAGCAGCATAGAGGAAATGCAGGTCAGTTTGTTCGTCCTGCTGAAGTCATTAAAACTTCACGTTTTCTCTCTAATCGTCATTGGTTTGTTGGTTAAAGAATGAGAAAAGTTTCTGTGTGCAGAAATATTTTATTCATTTTTACATTTTGCAGTCTTTATGAGTTTGTTTGTTGGTAATAAATCAGAAAAATAAATAAAATCTGAAAACACACAAATAGTTACTTATCTCCTTTCCTTGTCTCCTCTTCCCCTTTTCTCCTTAATCCTTACCTTTCTTAATCTCTTCTTCTCTGCTTGTCTCATTCTCTTCTCGCCTCTCCTTGTTTCCTCATTTCCTCTCCTCTCCTTGTCTCCTTATTTCCTCTCCTCTATGTGTCTCCTTTCCTTGCCTCCTCTTCTCCTGCAGCCAGGTGTCTCCCTCATTGCCGTAACAACGTGTTGTGTCATCATCCTAACCGCTGTGTGTGTCGACGAGGTTTTCCTGGTTACCGCTGTAAGGTTTCCACGGTGAAGTCTCCTCTGACCTCCATCCAGGCAAGCAGCGTCCCACACCTGAACCACAAAGACCCCAGCAGCCCCCCAGAACCAGAACCTGAACCAGAACCAGAACCTGCTCCGAGCCACATCATCAGAAAGTTGAGAGTCCTGCGAGCTCAATCTGGTCCTGCTGCCGTGGTAACACCACTGTCCTCCACCAGACCTGCTGTAGCCACAAAGACCATCAAACCTCCAGCAGGAGCTCCAGACCTGAATCCAGCTGAAACCCACAACAGAGAGGGGGACGCCAAGACCTCCCACTCTGGTCCTGTGAAGTCTGGAGATGCTGGAGTCAAAACTGAAGATAAAGGAGGCGTCTCCAAAGTGTTTCTGCTGCAGGAGGAGAACCAGGCCTCCCCAAAAGGTCCACAGGAGGGACGGGGAGTCGAAAGGACGGAGGAGGAAACACCCGGGATTAACAACATCCTCCAGCCCCGGACAGGAGACCCCGAGGAAACCACAGCTGGCCGGACTGGATTGACAACAGAAGAAACCTCAAACTTAAAGCCTGACTCTGAACCAGATCCAGGATCTCAAACACAGGAAACACTGACTAAAAGAAATCTGGACTCCATCTCGTGGTCTGAGGGAAAGGTACTGCTGGATTTAAAAGAAAGCTCTAAAGCAGAAGATGAAAGCTTAATCCAGCAATCTGGTTCAGAGTCCAAGATGGTGGAAGGATTAACAACCTCTAAAATCCCAAATCTGGAGTCGAACTCGAGACCTGAAACAGACAAAAGACTAAAGATCAGCTCAGAGGGAAGATTAGAGTTTGATTTGAGGTTGAAACCTGAGGACAGATTAAATCTGGAGTTTAATCCTTGTCCTGTTAAAGAGGACAGACCTGATCCAGAGTCTGATCCAGAGCCGAGGGGGGAGAAAAGTTTAGATGTTGTTGTGGCAGAAGAGAAGAAGAAGAAGAAGTGGGAGGAGGTGAAGGTTGAAGGAGCAAAGAAACAATCTCTGAGGTAAGATAACTCCTCCTTATTATCCCCAACAAACACATTAAGTTACTTAGACTTTACTCGAGTATTTCCATAGATATTACTTTCTACTCTGACTACATTTATCTAAAAGCTGAAAGATTCTTTTCAGATTTACATAAACGTGTCATAATTGTATAATCAGTAATGGAGAAGGTAACTAGATCCTTTACTCAAGTACAAATAGAAATACCACAAAATACTCCATTACAAGTAAAAGTCCTTCATTAACAACGTCAGTAAAAGTATGAACTTACAATTGCGTAAGTATTTAAAAGTAAAAGTACATGATGATGGCACAAGAAAAAAAATTGCAGTTTTCTGTCGGGGCAGCAGGTGGGGCTCTTCAACTGATAATACACACTGTAAATACTGTACTCTCTAATAAGTACTGTACTTTATAAGTACTTTACACAGTACACTGCAGACTGGAGTAAACACTGGAAATTAAGATGTGTGTTTTAAATGATTACACAAACAATTTGTCTTAAAAAAAGCAGTTTATTCCAGTGGTGGAAAGTACGTTTAAAGATTTTTATTTTATGCAACTTTATACTTCTACTCCACTACATCTGAGAGGCAAATGCACTTTTTACTCCATTACATTTGTCTGTCAGCTTTATTTACTATTCAGATGCATGTTTTTCATCCCCTTCCTGTCTCGTGAATGATGACTGTGTTGCTCTTCTATAGATTGAACTACAAATTTGTTAAAATGAGCTCCACCTGCAAAATCTGAAGCAGAAAAAGAAAACATCTAATACTATTAATCCAGATAAATCGGATATAATAGGAACACACTGACAGGGAACACTTTACAGCACTATGAGTACTTTTACTTTTAATATTTTAAGCACATTTTGCAGAGAATGGTCACATGATTTTACTTAAATAAGGTTTTCATTGCAGGTATTTTACTTTCAGTGGAGTATTTTCACAGATTTTCTTGAGTGAAGGATCTGAATACTTGTTGCACCGCTGACCCACAGTGATGTTTTCCTCCAGATGCCAAATATCAAGCACACGTGACTCTTTTTTCGTAAATACTCGGTCGTGTCTGAAGGACAAAAAGTCTTCACTTTAACGGCCTGATGATGAACAAGACGTGTTTCATCCCCCCGTCTGAGGAAGATTTACATCCTTTCACGACGCTCAGAAGACGTTTGGGGAGTTTTTCTGTCGGCGTGTGAAACCAGACCAGACTCCTCGGTGTTAACAATCAACGTGACCCTGAGTCAAAGGTTAAAGGTCGTGGAGGTCAGGGGTCAGAGCCCGGGTCAGGACAGGCTGTGGGAAAACTGACCACAGGGAGCTGATTCTGGAGGGATTCTGGGTAGTGTAGTTTGAGTTGAGTGCAGTATAAATGTCTAAATGTGAACATGCAGGTGTTTTATCACCTGTAAGGTACAACATTTGCAGAATTTCTCACAAACTGATCACAGATATTTTAGCTGCTACACATCAAATAAGATAAAAAATGAAGAAAATGTTATAAATGTGGTCAAAAATGGGATAGATCAGGGTTAATTCTGTCTTTATGCTGAAGAAATATAAAGCTAATATAATATTGTATGTTAGAAAATGAGCGTGTTGTTCATGTTTATCTTTCTAGTCCACTAAATCTGTCGTTGCCTTTTACTTTCATCCTCCCTGTCCACGTCGTCATTGTGCAACTCCTGAAAAGTGTGTTAGGAAAAGCAGCAGCTGCAACGTTTGAGTTCAGACACACAGCAGAACGAAAAAATAAACTTGCGTCAGACTGCAGGGCGTCTCTGAGTGTGTGTCCGTTATCAGCTCATGTCTGGGCTGCTTCACTTCAGACTGTTTAAGGCCATTTTAAATCATTTGTCAGACAGAAACCGTTTATCTCCTCCAGAAAAAAATGACCCTCATACGTCGCCCCGTTTTAGAAACATTCCTCTCAGCTTTCCTAAAAGTTTCACGGCCTCGTTTGTTGCCTTTAAACTTCAATATTTTAGTTCACATTTTGCTAAGCTCCGCCCCCCACCTTAGTTAATATTACCTGTCACATTTGTAGTTTACAGCACTAACCAGATTTAGTTATTTGTTGATACTGTGTCCCTGTGTTTGGTCATCATTGTCCTGTTTTTATGTGGTGAACTGATACTAAGTAAGCAAGTAACTACCTAACCAACTACATAACCAACCAAAATAACCAAGTCTGCAACTAACTAGATACGTAACTAAGGAAATAGGAAAGGAAGGAAAAGTAACCATGTAAGTAATCAACTAACTAACAAAATAAATAAGCTTCATAACTAACTAATAACTAACTAAATGTCTAACCAAGTAACTATGTAAGTAATCATTTAGCTAACTAACTCACTAAGTACATAACTAAGTAAGAAAGAGACCAACAAACTCTGTAACTAACTATAACCACATAAAAACTGAGTTACCTAACTACCTAACTTAGTATGTGACAAACTAACTAAATAATTTGGTGCGTAACCAAGTAACTATTTAAGTTATTGTCTACCTACTAATACATATAATAATCTAATAACTACATAACTAAGTAACTAAGAAACAACTCTTTAACAAATTAACCAACTATAACCAAATTAATAACTGAGTAATCAACTACCTAAATAATTACGTGACAAACTAAATAAGTAAATACTGAACCAACTATGTAATTAAGTACATAAATAACTAAGTAATTCAGTAAGTAAATAACCAACTGCCTAACCAACTCTGTGACTAAGTGTATTTTCTGTGCATTTCTCTGTATATTTGATGTATTTGGTGTACATTGTGTATTTCTGTGTATATTTGGTGTATTTCTGTGTGTACTTGGTGTGTTTCTGTGTGTATATCATGTGTGTGTTTTGGTATCTGACAGTCTGAGGGAGGCCCAGGTGGTGCTGCTGAGGAAGACGCTGTCACGAGGAGGAAGAGGAGACAAGATGTCCGCCCTGCTGATGAAGCACATCGAGAAGGAGAGGAAGAAACTCCTCACTGTGTCCTCCTCTTCTTCCTCCTCTTATAACTCATCATCATCATCCTCAGTAAAAACCAGCGTGAAGTCCTTCCACACTCAGAGGGGGCAGTACACCGTCACCTTCACCTCAGCCAGCGGTCGGTTAACACACACTCCACACGTCTCATTTATACAAATTTAAACATTTTAAAGAGTTTCTAAAGCTACGTGGGCTTTTTCAGAGAGAGAGGCTGTGTTCAAAATCACATACGTGGATTTTGAGTTTAATATTTACTATATTAGTAAGAATTTCTGAGTTTGTGACATGAGTTTACTGGAAGCTGCATCTTTAGACTGTCCAATGACAAACTGTGAGGGAGGCTGTTTAAATAATTAAACATCAAATTAAATATCAACTACATAACCAACTACATAACCAACTAAATATAACCAAGTCCACAACTAACTAGATAACTAACTAACCAACTAGATAACTAACTAGGTACATAAACTATTCTCATTAAATGGGGGCTCAGACTGGTAATATTGTGATGGGTACAGTCAGGAGATGCACTTTTCTTGAGTAAACTCCAGTGTGACCCATCGGCGAGTAATGTCTTACGTTACACAACCGGGATGTGACGAATAAATGGCATAAAAACGTGAAATATTTGCGTTAATTTCTGTGTTTATCTGGCAGTGGAGGGGTTGGAGATATGAGAGCAGACTGTATAATCGAGGTCGTGTTTGGACACGTTAACACGAGCTGACAGCGAGTTGAACACACATACCTCCACACAGGGGTCATTATTGTGTGTAAAAACTGGTGTGAGGCTGACGTGGTGGTGCTGAGAGATAAACGAACACACACAGGTCGTGTCTGTCAGCCATACGTTGTAGGAAAAAGAAAAGCAGCAGTGATTTCACGGAGCTGGAATGCTTTTTAGTGTGTGAGAGCTGCAGATAAGGTGGATGTTAATATGGCCTCAAAGCTCGGCCTCGATCACTGTGATTAGACCAGTAAACAGTTCCTGTTACTGTGCAGCTGTGGAGAGCCGACAGAGTAAAACACTTTTTATTGAACACTTTTTTAAGATGGAGGGACTGATGGATCAGTTATGAATCATTTCTGAGATTATTTATTATATTTATGATCGGTGCAGGTGGGGTTCACCTCTCGCCAACAATCAAACACAGTACACAAACTTTAAAGTGATAAAACTTAAGATCATCCTTAAAAAAATCTAAGTCCCCCATCATTATATCATACAAACAGACTGAGGCTGAAGCACAGAGGACACAGAGGTTTGCTCTTTGGAAAAGTGATGCAGTAAAGTAAAATAAAAAAACACAGCACAGAGTAAAATAAAGAAACAGTAATGTAGGATAAAGACAAAAAGTACAGTGCAGTAAAGAAACACAGTACATTAAATGAATTTAGTACAGCACAGTAAAAAAAAAAAGCAATACAGTAAGGAAATGCAATATAGTTCAGTAACCTGCATTAAAGAAATGAAGTACAGTGCAGTAAAGAAACATAGTACAGTAAGATAAGTAAATGAAGTACAGTATATGAATGCAGTACAATAAAGAAACACAGTAAATACAGTAATTAAATGCAGTGCAGTACAATAAAGAGACTACAATAAATACATTTAGTAAAATACAGCAAGAAAGTGCAATATAGTTCATTACACTGCAGTAAAGATATGACATCTAGTGCAGTAATGAAACACAGCACAGTAAGTAAATGCAGTACAATAAAGAAACACAGTACAGTAAATAAACATAGTAAACACAGTAAATAAACATAGTAAACACAGTAAATAAACTCTGTCCATGTTCAGTCTTCAGTCTTTGGGTCACCTGAAGCTGTTTATGAAATCACCTGCAGGTGGAGTGTGTGACGGTGAACAGAGTTTCTACTTTGTTCATGTTTGTAGTCACACTTCACTGGTTCATACTTCACTCTGTGTGTGTGTGTGTGTGTGTGTGTGTGTGGCAGTCAGTCAGGACATGAGCTCATAGATAAACAGCAGCAGGAACAACCAGCCTCTATTCCCCTGAAACACTGAAACACCCCACAGCCTGCAGCTCCGGGCCCCTGAGGGACCGCGGGGCCTCTCAGGAAAACAAAAGCCACATTAATCACACTGATAGTCTAAATCTAAATCCACAAACTGTGAAAACTTCTGTATAAAATGTTAAATGACAGAAATCAACCTGATTCTAAAATTAAATCACAGACGATCAATGAAGGTTTAAATTTGGATTAAATCATTATGAACTTAATACCAAAATGTTCTGCAGCCAAACGGAAACAACAACCCCTACAGACGTGTGTGTGTCTGTGTCTGTGTGTGTGTGTGTGTGTGTGTGTGTCTGTGTGTGTGTGTGTGTGTGTCTGTGTGTGTGTGTGTGTCTGTGTGTGTGTGTGTCTGTGTGTGTGTCTGTGTGTGTGTCTGTGTGTGTGTGTAAAGACCTCAGATCAGCTCACAAAACACAACTGCACAAACAAATCCCCTGAAGAATCTGTCAAACATTCACACACACAGACACACACACACACTTTAGCATTGTTGTGTATGTTGTGTTGTTTTAAGGTTTTATTTAATGGTTTTTGTTCGAGTCCTGGCAGCGTGTCAGTTTGTTGGGTCACCACTGAAATTTCTCAACAGTTTTCTGATGTGTTGTGATGAAATTTCAAAGTTCAGACATTCATGTTCTCATAAACAAACAGATTTATCTGATCCACCCGAGAAGATGTTTCTGCCAAACGGGACTTTAAGCGCCTTTCTTCAAATACTGAAGTTTCTCTTCAAAGCCGCCTTAATCGACTTTATATTATCTGTTAGACGACGGAGAGAGAACAGCGTGAGAGTTTGTTGGTGTTGAACCTCCAGGAGATTATCAGCTGAATCTGCAGCTCCTCTCGGCTTTACGGAGCTTTAAAATGAGTTTCAGCTTGTTGTTTATCTGTAAAACTTTACTTCATAGTGGTGTTTTCAAAATAAAAGCTGGAATAAAAGCTACAGTGTTCGACCTACTGAGCATCAAACAGACTCCGTTAAAGAGCAGCTGGTGAACATAGTGGAGCGTTTAGCAGCTAAAGAGACAGATATTTCCCTCAGGAGGTGGAGGAGACCAAACACAGCTGAAAGAGAGGCAATCCAGCTAATAAATGATCACGTTGCTGCGTAGCTGTAGCGACGTCTCTGTGTTGTGTTCATGGCTTGTTATCTGCTGCAAACTAAAACGGTTTCCCTCTCACTCTGCAGTCGGGAGCTGTCGCCTCTGAAACCCAAACCGGGGTTGCATCATCAGCCTGACATCCCACAGAAAAGGCCGATAATAAAAAAAGAAAAATAGAATAATTGAGGAGTGAAGGAGAAAGAGAGAGAGATTCATATACTAATACTCTCTCTCTCTCAGTGTGGACTGATGGACCAGATCCCTGCTAAACATTTTGTTTGGAGCCAAGCCCAGTCCTGCACACTGCTTTCAATTATCTCTCTCTCTCTCTCTGTCTCGCCCGCTCACACACAGGAGTGTTTAGGGAAAAACAGAGTGCGCAGAGAGGGGGAAGCGCCTGGTCGTTTTACTTCTTCCTTCCTTCCCTCCTTTTTTCCTGCGACGCTCGTTTTCACTCCACCACAGAGTAAGAGTGAGAGAGAGAGAAAGAAGGGGGGGCGAGCGAGGTAGAGTTAGAGGGGAGAGGTTTGGGAGTTTGGACGATGCGACACACTCAGAAACTCTGACTGCAAAACCTCAAAATGCTGCAGCCTCGACTCTGCTGTTTTCTGCTGTCCGCCTTCATGGTCTTCCTCTCTCCTCTGCCAGCTGATGGACAGACAGGAGGAGGAGGAGGAGGCGGCGTGGAGAGGGTCCAGGTGAAGTTCACGCCGACCATCTGCAAGGTGCGCTGCAGCCAGGACCAATGTGTCAACTACTGCGAGCGAGGCAACGTGACCACGCTGTACAGCAGCAGTGAGGGGGGAGGAGGAGGAGGAGGAGGAAGGAGAGATGGCTCCCACGGACCGGGCTTCAGAGTCTGTAAGTTTAACTTTTAACTTCCACTTCTCCTGCGCCATCTCTTATAGCTCATGTGTGATGCAGAGACTCACCTGGTCCAAGGTATCCACAGGTGTCTCAAACTCTAAGATCAGTTTTAATGAACCTTTAAGACAACAGGTGTTAAAGTGCAGCAGGTGTTCAAAACTTAATGCAGAAAGTGTGAACAAGCAGATATTGATGTTTTGATTTATCATTCGCTGGCTCAGTTAGCAGGAGCAGGTGAGGTGGTTAAAGCAGGTGAGTCGGGCTCGGTCCTCCGTCAAACAGCTGCAGGTCACGTGACGCAGCTGGAGCAACTTCACAGATGTGCCCATATATGTTGAGATTTTTCCTGCAGCAGCGTTTTTCTCTCTCTGTGCCTCCTTCAGACGGAAGATTTCATACATTTAATGGGCTGTTCACACATATACACTCTGACAAACTTAAGTAATGACGATGTGAAGGGAGCTGGTGTTAAAAGTCACCCGGAAATACTTCAGAAAACTAGAAAAGTTCAGCTACACAAGTAAAAAAAATTAAATAAGAAGATAGAAAATGCTGCTTTTCAAAGGTATCCAGGGATCTAAAGTCCAAAAGGAAAGTGTCTTTTTGGTTTTAACCCCAAATCGTTGAAGCAAACGGATGAAACAGCATCAGAGAGCTGCTGGTGATGAAGCGCTTGAGTGGATCTCTAACGTATGGAGATGCCTGCAGAGCTCTAAGTGATCATCAGAACCTTTAATTGGATCCTGATCGTGATGAAGAGCCCATGAAGAGAAACCAGAGTCACATCAGACCTGTGTGAAGATCTGGTCTTAAGCTCTGTTGAAGCATTTTGGACCACTTGTTAATGATGTAGGAACGTTTTGATGCGACAGGTGAGGGTGGAGATAACAGTCAAGATGTGAGAAGAGTCTGTGGTGTCGTTGTTAGACAGCTAGAAGAGTCTTTCTTAAACTTATTTGATCTCATTTCACTCTCAAAGATCTCCACCAGCATCAGAAACTTATAGAAGAAAACACAAACAACCAAAACCGACCAATCACACCTGTTGTTGACAGATCTCTGCAGTTAGATTTTGAAAGAGGAACATGTCAGCTACAGGTAACCCTTTAAAACACCTTTATGAATCCACCTAAATCCACTGACACACTGACATTAACACCCACTTTGAGACTCATTTAAATGAACTTCCCTTCTGAGGTTCACCCCAAAGAAAGAGAAGCTGAGGGTCATAAAAACACCAAACTGTGAAGCCCAGAGAGTCGAGGTCGAAGACACGGAGAGAGAAAAACGCTGCTGCAGGAAAAATCTCAACATATGAGGGTACATGTGTGAAGCTGCTCCAGCTGCGTCACGTGACCTGCAGCTGTTTGAAGGTTGGCTGAGCTCGGCGTCTGGAGGCGAGCCAGCGAATAGCTGTGTAATGTGAACCGAGCCCAGGTCTGTGTTATCGTCCATCAGAGTCTTCATTGATCTCCGTCCTTCCAAGCGGTCACTGGTTTCATTTCATTTCTGTGAAAATCTACCTGATAGATGATCCTGCTCAGCGTGATGTTTTCTTTTGAAGATTAAGTTAAAATGAGTTCAAAAGAGGAAGTCTGCTAAAGCGTTTCCAGCATCTTTCCTAGGAATGAATGAGGCGTCATCCTGGACGGTGTTTTTTTCCTTTTTATACCTCCACACTGAAAATCCAAAGAAAAGTTTAAATATTACAAAGTTAGTTTAGATGTAAAAGTTGGTGTGTGGATAAAAAGCAACTGCTGCAACCTTCTTCACATTAATCCATTAAACTAACAGAAATGTTATATTTCCATCATGTTTTCTGGATGTTTTCTGTCGTCAACATGATACACGATAATAAAACAGATATTTTTAGGTTCGGTGTGATAAATACTTGCAGAGGATGTTATGATCTTTAACATTCATCTTGAATAAACCTCATCATAGAATCATAAAGAATAGAAAAAAAGACACTCCTTATAACAGCAGCCTACAAATCATCAGTATTAAAAGTTTTAAGTGATCCAGTGACAGCCGCCTGTACATCCACACTGCAAACAGCTGATTCAGCTCCTTTTTACCGGTGACAGTTCGAAAGCATGTCGACAAATGACAGCTGGAAAAAAAACTGCTCAAGTGGAAGCTCACAGCTGATTGACGGTGAAAATGCATTTAAATCACTGTTTTCAGTAGGTGTTAAAAACCTGCAGACAAACAAAATGAAGTCATTTAAACTGCAGAACAATGTATTTAATAAACCTGTTGTATATATCTGATCTATAGTGTACACATTGTGTACTTACACTGTTTATTTTACCTGATGTGTAAGGTTTATTCTTTTTATTTACATTAAAACAGTTGTTTTAATGTAAATAAAAAGAATAAACCTTACACATCAGGTTTATTCTTTTTATTTACATTAAAACAACTGTACATATATTCATCTGACTTTACTGCAGTTTGCACTTGTGAGATCAGTAACAGCGTTTTGTTGTCTCGAGTGGCCAAAAGCTAAAAGTCCTGTAAATAACCAGCAGAAATGATGTCACCTTTGTGTCCTCACAACACAGACGGGAGCACAAATCAACTGTTTATCTAAATATAAATACTATAATAACACTTTTTTTTTTACTGTTTGTGGATGTTTTGGTGGAATATTTCTGCTAAATTTGGATGTAAAGTTGAGCTGAAGAGAAACAGAGAGGAACAAGAGGGAGGAGAAACACAGCTGACATATGGCTTTCATTTATCATTAAATTAACCCTCACACACACACATACACACACACACACACACACACACACACACACACGCACACACACACACATATATATGCCCAGGATATTTTGTTGGTGATGTGTGAATGTTTAAACTAGCAGTGAGGTAAGACTGGACAAAAACACACACACACACACAAACGGCTGCAGAGGACGAGGGAGGAGGTGATGACATCATCAGGGTCAAGAGGTCAATCCCTCCTCAGCCTCCAACACTTTGTATACCTGACGCATCGGTGTGTGTGTGTGTGTGTGAGAAACTGTGAAACTTGTGTATGAGCGTGTTGGAGGGTTGATGAATATCGTCAGTCTGTCCTACATTTTATTGGACATCCAATCATTTCTGCTGTTATTTCTCCATGAAATGACTCCACAGGTTGAACCTCGTCCTCTCACCGACTCTTCTTCTTCTCCTCTTTGTTATGCAGCCTTTCCATCATGACCTCTCTAATATGACTTTAATGACCTTTCAATAATGACCTTTTTAATACCAAACAAAATTCAGTTTAACCCTCTGAAGTTTTGGGCTATTTAGGCTGTTTGTGAATATTTTTACCTTTAACAATGTTCACTATGCCAGTGTTGGGTATCTTTTTTTTCAGCACAACATGACCTTTATGACCAGATTTTTTTACTTTGACAAACTTTACTGGAACAACTGACGTCATGCTGATGTGAAGAGTTAAAAGCTGTTTCATCATGATCATGAGTACCATGATGAAAAACCTTGAATTAAATATGGTTCTATCACATTTGTCAGTAGTTCTCAGCTGTTTATGACAATAGTTTTTAAGTGATATAATTAGTAAAATGAATCAAGGAAATGTGATCTGGACGCATATAAGAAGCAGAAAAAATGATAACTCCAGTTTATTATAAGTTTATTTATTTAAGTTCGTGTAAGTGTTTGCTAAACTCTCCACTCTGAGCAGCAAACTCTGTCTCAAAACGTCACTATTAGTTTAGAGATAATAATAACTACTGCTGTTAAACCTACAACAGCCAAGAGACATGATTTAACAGTTTTTCTAAGTGAAATTTAAGTCCTTTTTTTTTTTTTTATTAAACTTTACTTTTCTCTTGTTCAGTCTTCATTAAAAGTTTTCATTAAAAGAAGCTCAGATAAACTCTCTGTACTCGACCAGCTGAGCATCAAACATCAAACAGACTCAGTCAGAGAGCAGCTGGTGAACATAGTGGAGCATTTAGCAGGTAAATAGACAGATATTTCCCTCAGGAGGTGGAGGAGACCAAACACAGAGCTAAAATATTGGACTCACATTCATCACGACTCCAAATAAACGATGGTGCAGCTCCTCGTCTACTGGATGTAGAAACAGACAGCTGTTTGCTAACATGCTCTACTTTATAAGCCGATTAAACGTCAGATGTTGTGTTGCTTTAACAGAACTGTCAGATGAGAATGAATCGTGGAGAGCGAGGGAGTTTCTGTTTATTCTCTCTTTGCCTTCTTCGTGTTTGTCATTTCATCTCTTTAATCTCCCCTCGTTCATGCCTCTTTTCTGTTCCAGCTCTTTGTTTGTTCTCTCTTTTGCCCCAGTTACCTCCAAAAACCTCCTCCAAACTGTGTGTGTGTTGATGCAGGCCATCTGTGGGGTGATGTCCAGGATAATAATTAGGTCACTGTGTTTACACTTACATTACACACACACACACACACAGAGGCAGCATCGCAGTGTGCTTGTGTGTGTGTGTGTGTGTGTGTGTGTGTGTGTGTGTGTGTGTGTGTGTGTGTTTGAAATGCTAATAACATAAACAAACATTTCACATACAAGATTACATGCTGAATTGAAAGGGTGTGGACATGAACACACACACACACACACACACACACACACATTTTTACAATAGCAAGCAAATTCACACACACGATACCAGAGGTGGAGGAAGTAATCAGATCCTTTTACTTTAGAGAAATGTGAAAATGCATCACTACAAGTAAAAGTCTACTTAAGAAGTCACCTTTATGTGATTACAGTTTCTATAATCAATATATTTTTGACACTAATGTATGAAATAACAATCACAGCACAAGAGATGGAGGGAGGCTGAGAGAGGCGGAGATCATGAGCTGAAAGACTGAGGGCAAGAGAGCGAGAGGAGAAGTAGCAAGAGGAGCAAGAGAAGCAGAAAAAAATGTTCATCTTGTACAATGAAATGCTCTGCGAGATGTTGAAGCGAGCGATTGAGACGTTCGGAGAGAGCGAAGATGGAAAAACAAAGACCTGTAATCAGTGTGCAGACCTCTCAGCTGGAGAAAGAGAAGAAGCAGCAAGAGGCTCTGCAAAAATAAAATCTGGAGCTCGGCTTCAGTCTGAGGCCTCTGAGATTCAGAAGAAGCTGCTGCATCTACAGGAGGAGAAGAATCAAACATCTGCATGCCTACGAGGAAGCAAAAGGTCTTCTGATGTCTCTGAGCAAAACAAATGACATCCTCCAGGAGGAGGATCCGACAGTTTACAGAAAGCACCCAAAGAGAGTGCAGAGTCAAAGCAGCTGCCACCAGGAAGAGGAAATAAAAGTCCGGGAGTGCGAGAAAAACTCTTTGCTCAAAACCATTGAGGGTCTCAATCAGACCATCCCACGTTTACTCCAGTCGCTCAGCGAGAAGGAGGCAGAGATGGCCGCCCTGAGAGAGGAAAACCAGGAGCTCAGACAACAAAACGAATCACGTGTGGACTTGACTTGAAAAAGCATCGGAGCCTCCAACAGTGAAACAAAGAGGCACCAATGAACTAATACAGATGAAGATCTAGAGGAAGGCTTCACGGTGGAAATGATTCATTCGTTCCAGTTCTTATTTTCACCTTGGACAATTCATTCACCTCAGCAAAGAAACTATCGGGGTCTTCTGCCGTTTTTCATCAGATACCCTGAGTCTTTTCAAATCCTTCCTGCAGATACTCTCATCTCCTGACCAATCACCTCATCCCCCTCACCTGTGATCCCCCGACCATCCCCTCATCACCCACACTCACTTTATATCTCTTTTCTTTCTTTTTTCAGTCTTTCCCCTCTCTTCTGTCTCTTTCAACCACTTAATCAGAATCAGAATACTTTATTTATCTCAGGGGGAAATTTGGTGCTGACAAACACGGCCCAGCCAATCACACTCAAGAACCAGGAGTATCCCTTTTATAAGTTTTAGCTAATACACACTGACTAGCTAAAGACACGATGTCGGTATAACTTACAATCATAATTTTTACATTTTTACAGTATTTATACAGTTTGTGTTGTTTTAACTGCCTGTTCTGAGATCAGATCACAGAGCTGCTGATAGAGATCACCAGGAGAGAAGAACCTGGTATTAAAGCGGCGAGGTGTCACAACTGTACAGATTGTAAAGCCCTCAGAGGCAAACAATGTTTGTGATTTTGGGCTTTAAATAAATAAATAAATTTGATTTGACTTGTTTCCTTCCTGCTGCACAGGATTGTGGGTATTATCGCCTCTTTAGCGGCAGCATCAACACCAGCTGAACTCTGGGTAACAATACACCCGCATCCTGTCTCAGGCGCTCAAACAGGAAACAGGAAGTGGCTGGCTGGCTGGCTGTGTTGGCGCCCGGTCCGCTCTCACCTCCATCCCCATCAGGACCGCGGGCTTTGTTCGGTATCACCTGACCTCGCACAGGACCCGGTGGTCTCTTAGCAATGGAAGACAGGGCGGGGGTGGGGGGAGACCACGCCCACCGCTTCCCATAATGCATCAGCCTGAGAGTTAACAGTAGAGAGAGTTAAGAAACAGGCGGCGAGTGTTTCCAGGCCGACAGTTAATGTGATGGATGTGTGTTAGTGTTGGCCTCAGACCTGTGTGTGTGTGTGTGTGTGTGTGTGTAATGGAGGCTGTTACTAACTGGTATGAATCTAAATCTAAGTGGCTGTTATTTGTACTTTATCATTTGATTGTGTCCAAAATAAGTGTTGTTCTTAAATGTCTTAACAGATTAGAATTAAAGTCGTGAACACAACACAAACATTTTGTCACCTTTTACGTTATGTTGTTTCCTTTTTCCACATACATCACTCACAACACGATCATTTATTAGTCGTTTATACTAACTTGATGAGTGATTGTCTTTCTTTTAGCTCTGTGTTTGGTCTCCTCCACCTCCTGAGGGAAACATCTGTGTTCTTTAGCTGCTAAATGCTCCACTATGTTCACCAGCTGCTGTCTGACTGAGTCTGTCTGCTGGTTGTAGGTGTAACGAGTTGTATAGTGTTAGTTCAGGTCTCTGATAGCTTTGCAGGTAAACTGTTGCTATGGTGAACAAAGAAAGAAAAAATCGATGACTACACACAGTGAAGCTTTAAAACTGAAAAAAGGTCCAAAAACACACCTGCAGTTACTGATTATCACCAAAGGAGCCGCAAAAGACACCAAACAAAAATTCAAACTAACCATATTAATGTGAGTTAACTGCAGTAGGCTCAACGTACTTATCAGTTTTAAATTATTGTAAAACTGATTCCAGTGAATCGTCTCAGTTATTTGTCTTTTTTAACAGATGTTTTACTTCAGATTGTTTTCTTTCTCACTTCCACCTCACTTTTCCCTTTTTTACGCCAAATTTTTTCTCAAAGACACGATGACCCGAACATCTCTCAGATTCTTTTCACAAACACCAGCACAGTTTCCACATTTTGAGACAAATTATTTGTGTCCGCTCCAACAACAAGGACGTGGTCCAACTGCAACTTCCTGTCTCGTATTGTGTGAATTGAATCTGCTGTATTTTTAGTAATTAAATGACAAATGTCAATGAGATTTTGAACTGAAATGACATTTTAGACTCCAAAATGTCACCTTTTAAATAGTTCGTTCAGTCGCAACTAATAATTTACTTACAATATTACTACATACAACAACATTTAAATAGAAATTGCAGATAAAATCGAACTTTGGGGCCTCTTTCCTGGTTGTTTCCTCCTGCAGTCCTCTGTCCTCTGCTCTGTAAGAACGGAGGAATCTGCCTGCAGAAAGATCGCTGTCTCTGCCCGCCGAACTTCACCGGGAAGTTCTGTCAGACCCCTGTCGACCTCAGCGCCGCCGCCTCGCCCTCCTCCACCAATGAGATCGTCAAGCCGGCGCTGCTCTCCGCCATGGCAGCCAATCAGGAGCTGACCCGGTCTGAGTTCCTGCTGCCGCTGGGACAGAACCAGGAGATGGCGAGTGCTGGAGGTGAGTCTGACCTTTGACCCCCTCAGGTAACAAATGTGGGTGTTTTCATCTGCACATACGGGTCAAGAAATCATTTTTTAAAGTAGAAGGAAAAACTGAAATATGTGTGTGTGCAGCCCCCAGCCCCTCCTTGGTGAAGGTCAGAGTGCAGCACCCCCCCGAGGCCAGTGTGAAAATCCACCAGGTGCTGAAGGTAAAAACAAACCAGCTGAACTTTTAAAGTTTTGGATGTTTCTGTTGTACCTGAGTGGTTTGTCTCCTCTTCTTCGCTCCAGGTGTCCGGGTCCAGTCCCTCCCTCCGGGCGCTCTCCTCCGCCTCCTCGTCATCGTCGGGGTCGGCAGGTGCTCCAGCTCCGGCAGGTGTGGGGGTCCAGGCCCAGACGGTGAGGGGGGACGGCACATTTACGCAGCAGTCCGGGTTCAAGTACTGCTTCAGAGAGGTGAAAGACGGACAGGTGAGAGGGAGCGGGAGGGACTCACCTATTTGTACCAACAAAATAAGTCTTACAGGCGCCCCCTATAGGTGCGCAGAGAGTCGGGGCACTAGTTTGTGCTTACGGTGGCACCACGGGGAGTGTTAGCAAGTCACAGAAATCATTCAGATTCACCTGTTGGGAATCTGTTTCAGATCTATTTTTTTCAAGATGTCATAACATGAAAGTTTTGAGCTGAGGTTTATGTTTCATCAGGTTTCATGGAAATTCATGTTGGACTTTGAGCAAACTTTTATTGCCACATGTGGGCTAATATCACATATGAAAGAAAATTTGGATAACGTATTTTTAGCAGCGACGTGGCTCTGTGGATGTGCTGATGTTCATGTTCCTCTCCGGATGAACTCTTATAACTTTGGTCGTCCTGCATGTCTTTACAAGATTTAAACATCAGCCTATGAACTATTTCACTCTGGAGCAAAGTGATGGACTGACTGACGCTGCTGTCCTTAGTTTTTTATGACTTTATACAAAATACTGGATATATTCACCTCTTCAAAATCAACCAGGACAATCTCAGAGGGAAAAATGACCCCACTCGACCCCTCACAAGAAGACTTTGCTTCATTTTAATTGAACCAGAAGCATTTTCAGTGTTCTTAGAGTCTTTACAGTGAATTTAGTCCTGATGCTGCCCTGAGAGGAAACATCATGGAGTCACTGAAGTGATTGGGATTCATCCTGTGAAGACCATGAACGTCCAGAGCAGCTGTCGAGGGAAAAGCGTAGTTACTGAGATGAAGTCTTTCGTACATCTCTGCTGATGTCCTTTAATGATCTCGAATGAGTCAAACATGAAAAGAGCAGTGTTCGTTCTTTATGGGATCATTTAATAAGTTATTACAGTGCAGCAGAAGCCTTTTATGGTGAAAGTAAGTCAGCGATTTATTGTTTATGATCCTGTAATGAGTTGTGACTACAGACCGAAACGCTTCTCTGGTTCGTATTATTTCTCTGGCTGCGGATGTTCGGCGTGTTCGCACTCCTTTACTTATTGATAGAAAATCCCTCCTTGGCCATTTTTCATGCTGATAATAAAATGCAGATTTTTTTTCTGCTGCTGTCACACAGTTCTGACGTCCAAAACTTCAAACTGCTTCAGCCTCTGAAACGTCGGCTGTCCTCCGCGCTCCTTCATCGCCTGGTGTTTCTGACTCATCGTGTTCCTGAGTCATGTTAAAGACTTTATTTCTTGTAGCCAAACGTTTGAGTAACACACACCGGCGTCGTACGACCTTCAGAAAAATCAGTTTTTACGCCGTTGGTCCAACACTTTGATCCAAACTGAAATATCTCAACATCCGTCGGACGGATTGTGATGAAATGTGGTTGAGACGTTCATATTTCCCCCTCAGGATGAACTGTAGAACTTTGGTGATCCTCTGACGTCTCCTATAGCGCCATCATCAGGTCAAAGTGTTAATGTGTCCAACACCAACATGGTTTGTGACTCTTCATGTTGGAAACCATCAATAAAACTTAACAAATACTAAACATTTTACATAAAATTATTCACTTTGGTCTGGTTTGAATCGTCAGTCTTGAAAAATAATAAATAGATAGACAACTTTATTGATATCCGGAGGGAAATTAAGTTGTTATAGCAGCCAGGTACATAAAAAAATACAAGAAAATACAAAATAATAAGATAATAAAATACTGTAAATAGAATATAATTAAATAAAATACTGGGATAGAACAAAACAGTGCAGTGGATGTCTGATACGTACAAGTAGACAAGTCCCCTTATTTTGTTGTATACAGTATATGTATGTATACAGTATGTTAATGTGTGTGTGTGTGTGGGTGTGTGTGTGTGTGCAGTGCAGCTCTCCTCTGCCTGGTCTGAGGAGCAAGGAAATGTGCTGCAGAGGGATCGGGAAGGCCTGGGGGATCACAGACTGTGTCCTGTGTCCTGAAAACTCCGGTACACACACTCACACGCACACACACACACACACACTAACAACATATTTTTCACTTCACTACATTCATCTGACAGCTTTAATTACTCACAGAAGCTGTAATGAGTTTGTAAAATTAAATAATGTTAAAGGTTAAACTACCAATTAGCTCCAGCTTGACCAGCTACAACATTAATAGTAATTTTGTAGAAGTAATAATCAATAATATACTGTAATATTACATTCTCTCTAATGAGTACTTTTACTTGTAATGAAGCACATTTTGCTGCTGATGCTTTTATACTTTACTTAATTCTGCATGCAGGACTTTTACTTGTAAAGTATCTTTATAGTGTATTGATACTTTTACTCAAACAAAACATCTGAATACCTTTGCCAGCACTGAATAAATGTACCTCAGTACCTGAGTAAATATACTCTATTACTTACAACCACTGATCTTCATGTACAGGATCTAAAGTCACCAGTGTGAGAGAGCTGACACTGTTTTCCAAAAATACCACTGTGTTAGTGATGTTGAGAGATTTGACCAGAAATAACAGAGTACTGCCAACGTCTAAAACACACACACACACACACACACACAAATATTTCTCTGCCTCTGATACTTTATGACTGAAATATTTTGGAAATACTCCACCAGGAGCTGCTTATATAACTATCTGACATTATTACACACACACACAAACACACACACACACACACATAGCCAGAGTCAGTAATGATTCTTCCTCCATGTTCTTGCAGAGCTGACTAACAGTAAAGGAATGCTGCTCTGTGGGACTGTAGGCCTTTAACACACACACACACACACATACTCATCAAACATCTGCACGTGTATGTGCGTGTGTATACAAGAGAGGCACAAGAGAAGTTGTGTTAGCTCACTTGCTGGCGTCCAGCTTCACATCAGTCTGTCAAATCAGAAAGAATGACGCAATACACACATACATAAACACACACACACACACACAGTTTACGTCTTCTATTTTTATTCAGATGTCTAAAAAATGAACAGACTTTTGTGTGTTTTAGCAGAGTAACTGTAGTTTCTGTATTTTCCCTTCTGTCCTGACGCCTCATTTGTTCCTCCTGAACGTCACTGTGTCTGCACAACTTTATGAATTAGAGTTGCTGCAACATGATTGGTTGATTAGATATTTGCATTAACGAGCAGATGTACAGGTGTTCCTGGTGAAGTGTTAATGTGTGTAAAGCTTCACTTTACACTTTATTAGTTTATTTGTCAGTTTATTCATCTGTGTGCACAAATAGTTTTTCTCTCTCCTCCTTTCTATGCCTTCCTCACTATTTACGTTCTCATCCATCTGTGTGTGCATGTGTCTGTGTGTGTGATTGTCATTAATCAATAATTCATTATTAATCATCATCAGGTCAAAGCAACAGCAGCTGTCCTTCCGGTTTCGAGCGAGCGAATGGGACGCACTGTGTCGGTGAGTTCAACACACACACACACACACACACACACACACACAGATGAAAGTAGGTGAGAGGTCAAAGGTCACAGGCGGTTGGTGGTTTGATTCCTAACAACATGTTGGAACGTCTTTGAGCCAGAAACAACAACCTGTAAGTTCATGTGGATCATTTTCTGCCTCTCCGCTGTCCACCTCCTGCTTTGTCCACATGAAGGCGGCAAAATAAAATAACCTTTTTCTTTCAGTTTCTTTCATGTTTTTCAGCTGCCTGTTTTCATGAAACACATAAACTTTTATTTGAACAGTCCAGGATGCACAAAACTCGAATAAAATGAAAATATTCAGATTTTTAAAGCTGAATGTTCGTCTGGTTCTGTTTTATAAATGTAAAATATATACGTCTGTATTTGTCAATGAGAATAAAGGCAGAGAAGAGGAAGAAGAAGAAGAAGAAGTGCAGTTTAACAGCGGGTTAGATGCATGTGTGGTAATGAGTGTGTGTGTATGTGTGTGTTAATGTGTGTTAACGTGTGTAGATGTGAATGAGTGCCTCTACCCGGGGCTGTGTGAGAACGGGATCTGTGTGAACACCAGGGGGAGCTATAGCTGTGTGTGTAGGCTGGGGTTCATCCTCGACGCCTCACATGGAATCTGCATCTGTAAGTAACGCACACACACAAACACACACACACACAGCCGCCGGCTTGGGAATGAAATAAGGAATAACGCAGACTGCAGGTCAGGACTTCCTGAATCCATCTGAGCCATTAAAATCTGGATGACTGCTGACAGAAAAATGTTTTTATTCACTGAGCAAAGTCTTTTTCAATGAGATCTTCTCCTCTAACAAACATCATGTTATACAGATGCATGTGCTTCTGATGGGGGATCGTGTGCTCGCTTCATGAAAGAGAAGGTGACAAATAGAACCAACCGATACTGATATCTTCATTAATAACAACAGTATAACTGATGTGAACATGTTCAACCTTCAAACCTGTGAGCCGGTGGCAGCGTTAAGAAGAACTTTTAGACTAACTAATAGAAACAGAAAACCTGCTGTCTGCTGGTCTGTTTGACTCTGCAAACAAAATAGTCATTTAACAAAAAACTCAAGTCTGGGAAGTGCTCCAGTGCAAAGTAAACTTTATGGTGCGTAAAGCGCAAAACAGTGAATGCAAGTGAATATAAATTTAAAACAATAATAACAATAATAAATGGTTTTAATAAATGGTTTTAATGCATGAAAATAAATTTCCAACATAAAAAATGAGTTTTCAAATAAACAGAAAAGCTTCATATCTGCTGAATAAATGCCCTGCAGGTACACAAGACTTGGTATCTAATATGAAGGGCTCATTTGCAAAAACAGATCTCTCTCAGACTTGTTAAAATGTAAATAGGTGCAGAGCCCCTTTAATATTCAGACCTCAGAGTTCATGAAACTTATCGTTCCTCTGAAGGTCAACAGACGTCTTTGTCTGAAAGTCAGAGAGTCTCGTTGTTCTGCTGAGGGTCTGTGGGTTCTTTGTTCTGTTAAAAGTCAGAAGGACTCTTTGTTCTGCTGAAAATCGGATGAATCTGGGTGAAGTTCGGTGCTCAGATGGGTTGTGTGAAGCCTGACCGGTGTTCTGCTTATTCTGACTGGCATTCACTGACGAGGAGGAGGAGAAGGAGTGTGTCTGCTGCGGGATGCTGGTCCGCCTGGTAACCAATGGCGCTCTAATCAGTGCTGATTTATTAAGCCTGACTACGTCTCGTCTCTTTGTTGCTTCTAAACTGGCTGGAAATGCTCATGAAGGGGTGTGTTTTGTGTGTGTATTGTGTATGTGTGTGTGTGATGTGATGTGCAAATCAGATGCATCTCGGTGTGTTTGCTCACTGATGGTCAGGTGTGTTTTTGTGTCTCCTGCAGAGTGAAATACATTTTTTCTGATGGAGATCTGTTTTATTTGTCTCTGTCCAAACCTGCCTCCCAGAAATGCTGAAAATGTAATTTCACCCTGTTGACTTTTTCAAAATTTAACTGAGACATTGATCTCCCTCCAGCAAGGACTGTGAGCGAAACATAAGTATGAAAAAGTTCAATGTGCTTCAGTTATTATAGGTGGATATTGATGTGAAACTGATTAAATATGTATGTATGTTTCAGATATATTCCTTAAACACTTTATTTTAATGTTCTGTCATTTCTTAACAGTTTCCTTGTGGTTTTGCAGATTCAACAGTGTAATTTAGCAAATAAGTACATAATTGACAGAAAAGTTAAATGAGACTTCACAGGGAATAATGAGAAAATTACAAACAATAAAATAAAGTGTTGCTGACACATTTCCTAGTTATGTTGATAAAAAAATATTTGTATTAAAAATGTAGTTTCTAGGAGACAGTGTTGTCCCATCTGTCCGACCTGATGAAACACGTGGCTTTAACGTTGCCTTGGCAGTTTGCACTGAGTCGTGTTGTATGTTTTTTTTTGTTGTTTGTTTGTTGTTTGTTTGTTGTTTGTCTTCTCGTCGAGGTAAACTGTCCAACTGCCCTTTTGTGTCCTCTGTTTGTTCAGCAAATAACTGACTAACAGACTCAGACCCCCTGAATATCCAGAGGTTTACGCTGATGTCGAGGTGTACTGAAGGATGTGTCGGTACACTGTGACATCACAGCTGGGTGTGGTCAGAGGCAAAACAAAATGTTAAGTTTATCTTCAAGGTGCTTGGCGTGTTTGAGCTTCAGCTAAACTGGATGACAACAAGACAAAACTTCATTCAGATTTGAAGTGTTTTTAACTGCTAAAAATCAAAAGAGGCTCAAAAGCGCAGAAGAGCTGCAGAGTTGATGATGTCACCGTCAGCAAAGCTTTTTATGTTCATCTAATCAGTTTATTTAGTATTGATTTAAAATATTGTTTTGATATTGTAGAGTAACTGCTGGAGGAAACCTTTCAGTGAACGTGGAAATAAAAACTAGGATCTAAAGTTGAAACTTCCACTTATCGATTAGTAGCTGGTTCTAACTTCTAATATGTGAATATTTCCTATTTTTCTTTGTCATATTTTACTGGACTGAATATATTTGGTTTTTGGACTGTTGGTTGAACAAAACAAACATATTTAAAGACGTCACTTTGAGCTGCGGGATGATCTTCTTTCTTTAAACATTTTACAAACCAAACGATTTTTTGAGAAAACCACCGCCAGATAAACCAAAAATTAAAACAATCATTATTTTCAGCCCTAATTGGAACCACGTATGTTCTGTGCAAGTGTTGTCACAGAGAGATCTTTTTCCAATCCCACCTCGAGGACATGATTATTTCAGCTCTGTCTCTGTTTTCATTATGGGCTTGATCAATATCTTGATAGATTATCACCCAGTCAAGCTGGGTGCTGGAGGCCACATAACTTTTGAGTGATGAATTAAATGAAAGATGTAGAAATTCAAAGCAGATTTCCTCAATTCGATACAGTTAACAGTTTTAACCAGCAGCATAATGACCAAGGTTGGCAAACATTTGGCGGAAATTGCAGTTTAACATTGCTGAGTTTATTTGATGACTCCAGTTGGCTTTGTGGTTGATGTTCAGGAAATATTTGTCTCACTGTGATGATCGAAGGAGTTTGTTTCTGTTGCTTGGTTACAGAAGACCTTCTGTACAAACATCATTTAGGTGTTTTTAGTTCATACCATCTATTAAAGTCTAATGTCAGCTATGATCCTTGATGTTCAAACTGCTTCAAACTCTTAACAGGACTTATGGGAAACACAAAGCACCTTCACTTCATGCTCTGAAGAAGCTTCATGGACGAGCTCTCTGTTCCTGTTCTTGCATAATTTCTCCTACTCTTCCAATCCAATCAAACCACAGGATGCTGTAAAGTCCGAGCTTGCTTTATCTGTGTTGAGTCTCCGTCGAGGCTGTGCTGTTTGAACGCCGATTCGACCCAGAATGGATCGACCGCATGTTACTGATTCTGCATGCAGGCCTCTGTTGGTGTCTCGGCTTGAAGTCTGTTTGGACTCCTGGATGGGCTCCTGGATGTCTCTGTAACACCTCCCTGTCCTTCTGTGTGTCCTCCCCAGCTCAAAGTGTGATATCAGAGGAGAAGAGTCAGTGTTACCGGGTCCTGGGCCAAGGTCAGGGTCCGTCCTCATGCTCCCTGCCCATCCTCAAGAACATCACCAAACAGATCTGCTGCTGCAGCCGAGTTGGTAAAGCCTGGGGGCCCGACTGCCAGAGATGTCCCTATTTTGGCTCAGGTTGGTTACCAGGAAATCTGCTGGTAGTTGGCTGGTTTGTGAACTCCTGTGGCCGGGAAGATGCAAGCCAACTGATAACAAAATGCCACTCATGTCCCACAATAGCGCTGACAAAAAGTACTATGGGATATTTTAAATTCCAGAAATTTTTAAAGAGCCACAAAGTTGATGAATTGGTAGCTATACTAGCAGCGTGACCTGAGATGCTAATGTTGTTCTATCGGGTTAAATATCTCATTAACCATCAGATAGAGTGATATGAAATTCAGTCCACCCTGCTGGAGACGGATGAGTTTCTGTAAATCTTGTCTGGACATGAAACTTTTGATTCTTCTTTGGTTTCGTCTTTGTTTCAGATGATAACTCTGTCTTCTTCTTCTCTAGTGGCCTTTAAGGAGATCTGTCCAGCCGGTCCTGGTTATCACTACTCCGCTTCAGCCCTGCAGTTCAACCAGAGAGTCAACGAGCAGCTGGGGAGCCGAGGAGCGTCGCTGGTAATCCCTGGCAACCAAGATAACCAGGGTACCTGACTCATATCAACTTAAGACACACTGTTTAGTGTCTGCTCATTCTGTTATGGTAAAGTTTGATATGCTGGTTCTGTGTTGGTGGGTCGGTCCAACACTTTGAGCCAGACTGAAATATCCCAATAACTATTGAATGGAGTGCTTATATAAATATATTTTTGTTCAGACATTTGTGATCTCCAGGGGATGAATCCTGAAAACTTTGCTGATCTGTTAAGTTTTCATCAAGTGCCACCAGCTCAGTGTTTTGTCCAACAGTAACACAGAGTGGAAGGAGGCTCTGGTTCCTGCAGTGAAGGTCCCGTTAATCTCCCTCTCAGGTGGATAAATGAACACAAAACTCTCCTGCTTGAATCATTGGAACTAAAGATGAATTGTTTGAAAATATCTGGTTCCTTGATTAAAAAACTTAAAGGTACAAGAAGCCTGTGGACATAAAACAAAGGAGAAAAGTCAACTGCAACTCCCAAGATGCATTTCACTAACAAACATCCAATCATAGGGCTTCAAATTCTGTTGTGTGCCGGGTCGAGGCCAAAGACTACACTGCTGAGAAAACTAAAATCACCCGCTGTAGATTAAATTAATTTACTTTTGGATTCTGGGTCAATTTTCGACAAATTCAGCTATGATGCAGCACTTACCGCTCTGATTCCTTTGACTGGCTTTGTCTACATGACTGTCTTTATAATGGTGCTGGTGAGTCCAGGTCAGGTCCTCACTGATGTAAATCCCGAAGACCCTGAAGCTGTTGACTCTCTCCACCTTCGTCCCATCGATTAAGGGGAAAGCATGTTCTTCTCCCTGTCACTTCCTGAAGTCCACAATCAGCTTTTGCTGATGTTGAGATCGAGGCCATTGATCTGGTGGTGGACGTGTCTTTGCAGTTCACCTCACCTAGATGAATTTTCATCCACTTGAGTGTCTGCATTGATTGTTTCAGGTGTCGGATCCAGCGTTGGATCAGCTGGTACCAGCAGTACCCAAACCAGACCCAGTTCACCTCAACCTCCACCCCAGCCTCGACCTCAGCCTCAGCCTCAGCCTCGACCTCAGCCCCGACCTCAGCCTCAGCCTCAGCCCCCTCCCCCCTCCAGGCCTGTGCAGCCTGGCAGCACCGGCACCACGGCCGCCCAGGACAAACCTCAGACTCCAGGCAGAACCGGAGCCCAGCAGAGCCGGCCTGACCTCGCTCCGTCGTTCACAACACAATCAAGACCACAGCCTCCGTCCACCGGGAGTCAAGGTAACAGGAGAAACACATTCATTTTCTTTTCTGTCACAGTGTTTGACTGACTTTGTACCGAAGTCTCTGTTTGGACCGTTGTGACCTGCAGGGCGAAATTCATGTGACCGAGAGACAATTGAAGGCATGTGTAGGCTAGTTTTTGGTAGTCTTGTTAGGTGTTTTTTAAAATACTCTTTATAATTTTCACCTTGATACTGTTCCTCTTTCAGTCTGATTCATTGTTTATTAAATTAACTTTATTTTTTGTAGAGAAACAGCGAAAATGAGATAATGTTTACTGCAGTGATCTTGCATTTTTTGACTTTTGACATTTTTCTTGACTTTCTGTCTTTATGTTCATCTAAAACACTTAAGTTGTTTCAGGTCCAACAGTCAGATCGTTATTGTGACTTTTATGTAAAAGTGACTCGTATTCAGACGTGAGACCACCATGTTGTCTTAAAACTAATGAAAATAACGGAGAAGCTTACGATTATTTTCACTCTGCATTAATCCGCTGACTAATTTATCCATTAATTAATTCATTGTTTGGTCTCAACATTGGTAAATAGTGAAAGTTAGATTAAATGGCTGAATCGGCTTTTGACCTTTTATGAGTATTGAAGCAAACATAAACCACATTTAATCCACATGCTCAGTGTGGATTAAATGTTTATACTTCTACTGTGCCACAGTTCAGAGAGAGAAATATTGTACTTTTTACTTTCACTTTCACATTAATACAAAGACATTATTTCTAATTATTTTTGCATGATGAGTATTTGTGGTAGTTTAAGTTTATTCTGATGTAGGAAGAATAAAGCATGAAGTGACCTTCAGAGCAGGACAGAACAAATATTACAAAGCTTTACGAAGAAGTCAGATGAACTCTTCGATGAATCTTCTCTTCTTGTCAGCGAGCGGTCGGTTCTCTTCTGTCCCCCGTCCGGACCCGCCGGTGACTCGAGGGGATTCTGTCCCGGCTCCGGCCCAGCCGCAGAGCACTGATCGCGGGTCGAGACCCAGCGGAGGACTCCCCCCTCTGCAGAGCAGGCCGGCTGTCAGCCCCACGACCCGACCGACCCGAGTCCAGAGTGAGTTACAGCAGACAGAGAAAGTGTCTGTTTGCAGTGTCTAATGATGCAGAACAATGTTGTCTTATTTATATTTCTATTAACTTAGATAGAATTAATATTTTATTGTTTTGCATGTATTTCCTGTTGCATGTCTTAATTAGTACCTGATAATATGGAGTTTTTAGTTTACTACAACTCAGATGAAAAATAACTTCATGGTTAATGTTTACAGCAATATAAAAACAATGAATAAAGAAATACATATAATAAATAAGTAAAACCAAATAAATAGATTTGTTCTCTCCAGAAAGACAGAGATGAAAGTTTCAATAAAATATTGGATTGTACCACCGGGACGCTTTAAATTCACTTCAGAGACTGAATCTGTGTTCAGTTAGTGGAGAAATACAAACACACACACACACACACACACACACACACACACACACACACACACACCTGCACACACACACACACACACACACACACACACACACACACACACACACTGTTATGCACACACACACACACACACACCTGTAAACACATTAAACAATTTCCACCTGAGTTTACTGCCAGCTGAAATCTGACTCTGAGAAAGAATCCAGCTTCTTTTTTATTTTAGTGGAAAGACTCTAAAGACCCTAAAAGACCTCAGTTTGGTTTCTTTCACATCAAAGTGTTGTTTTTTAGAAATAAATAAAAGTTTGAAGTTGTCTTCATTAAACTTTGTAATCAATAAACAGGGAGTCAAATCACAACAACAGTGGAGACGATTACAACATCAGAAACTGATTAAAAAATGAGTCAAACAAGGATCAATAAAACAAAACCAGCTGATAAGTGTTTTCCAACAGGAACAATTAAATATAAAGAATATGAATGAATAAAGATTGAATGAATGTGTGTGTGCAGCGGTGCGAGGTGTGTGTGAGACCAGACCAGGTGTGTGTGGGCGTGGCCGCTGTGTGGATCAGCCGGGTGGAAGACACACCTGTGTGTGTGATCAGGGATACCAGCCCAATGCACAGCGCACATACTGCCAAGGTGAGTGTACATACACACACACACAGATGAGAGAGATTTTATTGATCATTTTCAGATATTTAATCAGAAGTTCAAAGTCTGATATATTATTGATTTTTATTATATTTATTAATATAATATTTTATTTGTTTTATTTGAGTATTTTGGAGCTCTTTTCAGAATGCTATAAAATATATACATAATAATACACATGCTAAAGACAAAGATTATATTTCATTTAAAACTGGACAAAATCATCAAATGAATTGATATGAAGATAATTTGTACAACAAAAAGCTCCATTAATGTGGGACAGAGAATAAATAATTGTTCCAAAATGTGTGTGTTTGTGTTTTAATTAATAATTAACTTTAATGTGTGTGTTGTGTGTGTGTAGATGTGAATGAGTGTGTACAGTCTCCAGGTGTATGTTCAGTGGGAGAGTGTGCGAACACCATGGGAAGCTACAGGTGTGTGTGTCCGTCCGGATACAGGAGCAACAGCCAGCAGACCGGTTGTCAAGGTAACATCCACTTCCTGTTTGTTTGTTTACATATTCATGTATAAACAAATAAATACAAACAAACAAAGCAAACAGCTGAAACAGTCTCACCCGGTCACGTCCTCAGACATTGACGAGTGCCAGCAGAATCCCTGCAGCAACGGTCGCTGTGACAACACGCCGGGCAGCTACAGGTGTGTCTGTCACCTTGGTTACAGGCTCAGCGGTAACACCTGCACAGGTAAAGACACATGACTCATCAGCATGAAAACAATGTGGAACAAACTAATGAACTCGTCTTCACAGTCAGAAATGTGTGCGTGTGTGTGTGTGTTTCAGATGTGGACGAGTGTGCGGACGTTCTGCGGTGTCCGGGTCAGGAGTGTATCAACAGTCAGGGCTCGTACCGCTGTGTGTCCTGTCAGCCTGGTTACACACTGAACAACAGGCTCTGCACAGGTGAGCTCACCTGTTCGTCCACATTCATTCATCCATGACTCTTTTCTTCTTTTAGTAATCTTACACGTGATGCCAGCTGAGATTTAATTACTGCACATCAAACTGTAATCGATCAATGATCAATTTTAGTGTTTAGCAACACCTGGTGAAGTATTGAACGAGGTTCCGTCAGTCTCATCAGTGTGTTGTTTTTTCTGCAGACATTGATGAGTGTCGCCAGGCGCCCTGCTCCAACGGTCACTGTGAAAACACACCTGGAAGCTACAAGTGTGTGTGTCACCATGGTTACAAGCTCCAGAACAACACCTGTACAGGTAAGTGGTGGAAGAAGTACTCAGATCCTTTTACTTGAGTGAAAAGTATTAATTCAGCGATGTAAAATACTCACATATTTGTTTATTTGTTTGCGTGTGTGTGTGTTCAGATATAGATGAATGTGCAGAGCCCTCTCAGTGTCCTGGTCAGGTGTGTGTGAACACTGTGGGGTCGTACCGCTGTATGTCCTGTAGACCAGGTTACAAGCTCATCAACAGACAGTGCACAGGTACACACACACACACAGGTACACACACACACACACACACACACACACACACACTCATCCTTCTCTCTCTCTGTAGATGTAAATGAGTGTGAGGACAGGAAGTCTTGTCCTGGTCAGCACTGTGTGAACACTGAAGGATCGTTCAGCTGTGTGGACTGTCAGCAGGGATACCACAGTGTGAACGGAGTGTGTACAGGTACAGGTACACGCACACACACACACACACACACACACTTAGTGGTTTGTGACATTCTTTGGCCTCAGGTGGTTTTGGACACCTCATGATCTGTTGATTTATGAAGCATGATCAGAGCCTTCAGAGAATACACAGAATACAAGATCTGTGTGTGTGTGTGTCAGATGTGGATGAGTGTGTGCAGCCCTCTCAGTGTCCTGGTCAGCGGTGTGTGAACACTGTGGGATCGTACCGCTGTGTGTCCTGTCAGCCTGGATACAGCAGCAAGGACGGCTCTTGCCAAGGTAACGCACACATGCACACACTTACACACACACACACACACACACACACACACACACACACACACTGATTTCCTGACTCTGTACCCTCCTCCTCTCTCTCTGCAGATATAGATGAGTGTGCGAGCGTCGGGGCGTGCGAGGCCGAGCGTGTGTGTGTGAACACCGTCGGCTCGTTCAGGTGTGAATGTTGGCCCGGGTATCGAACCTCCGGCCTCGGGAGACAGTGCAGAGGTGAGTTCACGGAAACATGAATAACATGCATGATACACTTTTTACTGGAGACATGAAAGACACACATGATGTTATTAATTTTGTCTGTTAAATGTGCGATCATTTTAATGTGTGTGTGTGTGTGTGTGTGTGTTCAGACATTAACGAGTGTTTGGAGGGAGATTTCTGTTTCCCCAGAGGAGAGTGTGTGAACACGCCGGGCTCATACACGTGTGTGTGTGCTCAGGGATTCACACTGAGCGACAACAGGACCGCCTGCCTGCCTCGGTGAGTCAGTGTGTGTGTGTGTGAGTGCGTGTGTTGGACTTTAGGACTTTAGACGGTAAATAATAATCACATTTATTTCCATGGACACTGATTCAAATGGATTTATGCTTAATTGTACATTTATATTTTTCTTCTCCTATTTGCATACTTAAAGGAGAGGTATGTATATTTTTAAATGAATACACTCAACCACCAATTCACTAGATTTATTTGTCCATTTTTTAACATAACTATGAACCAGATAGTCTTTGATATTTATGCTTTTATAAAGCAGTGATAGTAGGGAGACGACAGGAAATGAGGAGTCAATGTGACTCATGTCACTTCTTTAGACGCATAAATACTGAGAGTCGTATGACGACTATCGAGGCTCATGAATTATATTTCCACCATGTGACCGGAGAGTTACTGAGTTATAAACTGAGCAGCAAGTAAACCAAAAGGAAGATTTTAAGGAGATTTTTCTTTAAAAGTCACTCTGAAGTCAGCAGATAAGCAGTGAAGGTTTGGGAGGACTCGAGTAACATGGTCTGATCTGTTTATGCAGGTTTAAACTTGTGTGGCTGCGATCGGGAAATGTTGTTTAGTTGTTTTATTTGTGTGGACTGCTGCATAGATGTTAGTATATGAAGAACATACAGTGGTGGAAGAAGTTCTCAAATCTACTACTCAAGTAAATGTAGTAATACCACAGTGTAGAAATAATAATATGTCACTATTAGACATTTTACTGAAATAAAGTACATAAATATTAGCATCAAATTACACTTAAAAGTATTAAAAGTAAGAGGACTAATAACGCAAATGACCCATTATGTTTTATTATTTTATTATGATTGATATTTAATGATGCATCTTGTAAATGTGGATCTTATTAAACTACTTTATGTACTGCTGAGAGGTTTAATCTGTAATAATACATCATCGTTTATTAGCTGATTCATGTTTGTTATAATAATCTGAATCTATAAAGTTATCGAATAAACTTAATGAATTAAAAAGTACAGTGAAGAGGGATAAAATGGAATGACTCAGATGAAATACAGCTATCTCTGAACTGTATTTTAAAAATGGCACATTCCTGCTCTGTATTTTTGTGGGCAGCAGCAGCAGGAGGAGGAGAAGCTGCTGTCGCTGATGTGGATGATAAACTGAACAGACGAACTGTGTGAACCTCTGAGGAGGAATCACACCGTCTTCTTCTCCTCTGCAGTTTCTGGCTTTTAAATCTCATCAACACTTGTAGATTTCCAAGTTTCGTGCTGATTCAACTGTAAATATTCAGAGTTAATGTCGAGTCGGTGTCGAGTGTTTGCCGACAGAGCGGCTCTGGAAACACAGAGCTCAGTGTTCATGTTGTTTCTGCTTATAGAGATGATGTAATGCTGATGTCATCTTTGGCCCGTCCTCATGACGACGTGTATAAATGTGTGTGTGTGTGTGTGTGTTACATGTAGTGACAGCCTCCCCCCCCCCCCATCCTTTCTCTCTGCAGATGTGGACGAGTGTGTGAGGCCGGGTGTGTGTGTGGACGGTCGCTGTGTGAACACCGAAGGCTCCTTTCAGTGCCAGTGTCACACAGGCTTCACCACCAACCCTGAAAGGACGGCCTGCCTCGGTACACACACACACACACACACACACACACACACACACACACATTTCTTCATTTAACCCTAAAAATATGTCCTCAAACAGCCCTGTGTGTCCACTCTAATATAACTTTGACTTTTTACTGTCCTGTAAACTGATTACTGATTACTTTCTCTCTCTCAGATGTTGATGAGTGCGTCTCGTCCGGTGGGGCGGTTTGCAGGTCACAGCGGTGTGAGAATACGATTGGTTCATTCCGCTGTGTCACTTCCTGTGAACCGGGCTACCAGGTGGAACAGGGCGGGTGTGTCGGTGAGTCTGAGTGCAAATAAAAGTCCTGGATTTACACGTTAATTTAGTACAAGTATGTTAGTATAATCAGTAAAGTGGAGTTAAAGTCCATAAAGTAAAGTCCTGCTGTCAGTAAAGTGGAGTTAAAGTCCATAAAGTAAAGTCCTGTGTCAGTAAAGTGGAGTTAAAGTCCATAAAGTAAAGTCCTGTGTCAGTAAAGTGGAGTTAAAGTCCATAAAGTAAAGTCCTGTGTCAGTAAAGTGGAGTTAAAGTCCATAAAGTAAAGTCCTGCTCAGTAAAGTGGAGTTAAAGTCCATAAAGTAAAGTCCTGTGTCAGTAAAGTAAAGTTAAAGAAAGTCCATAAAGTAAAGTCCTGTGTCAGTAAAGTGGAGTTAAAGTCCATAAAGTAAAGTCCTGTGTCAGTAAAGTGGAGTTAAAGTCCATAAAGTAAAGTCCTGTGTTCAGTAAAGTGGAGTTAAAGTCCATAAAGTAAAGTCCTGTGTCAGTAAAGTGGAGTTAAAGTCCATAAAGTAAAGTCCTGTGTCAGTAAAGTGGAGTTAAAGTCCATAAAGTAAAGTCCTGTGTCAGTAAAGTGGAGTTAAAGTCCATAAAGTAAAGTCCTGTGTCAGTAAAGTGGAGTTAAAGTCCATAAAGTAAAGTCCTGTGTCAGTAAAGTGGAGTTAAAGTCCATAAAGTAAAGTCCTGTGTCAGTAAAGTAAAGTGGAGTTAAAGTCCATAAAGTAAAGTCCTGCTCAGTAAAGTGGAGTTAAAGTCCATAAAGTAAAGTCCTGTGTCAGTAAAGTGGAGTTAAAGTCCATAAAGTAAAGTCCTGCTCAGTAAAGTGGAGTTAAAGTCCATAAAGTAAAGTCCTGCTGTCAGTAAAGTGGAGTTAAAGTCCATAAAGTAAAGTCCTGTGTCAGTAAAGTGGAGTTAAAGTCCATAAAGTAAAGTCCTGTGTCAGTAAAGTGGAGTTAAAGTCCATAAAGTAAAGTCCTGTGTCAGTAAAGTGTCCCCTGTGTCTGTTGTCCTGTTGTCTGTTCTCTCATTAGATGATTCTTCCTCCTCATTAATGTAAAAGCAGGATTTTACTGTTGGAGTTGGTTGGTTGAGGTGGATCATTTTCAACTAGTTTGTATTTTGGGACTGCAGCTAATGATTCTTTTCATTCTGGATCAATCTAGCTGATTCTTTTCTCCATTGATCCATTGATTGATTGTTCGCTTTGTAAAAAGAGTGAAAATAGTGAGAAATGCCGTCACAATGACCCAGAGCCCAAAGTGACACCTTCACAATGCTTATTATGTCCAAACCTTGATATTATTCACATACATTACAATCATCTCTTCTAATGTTTATGGGAAATCCTAAAGCATTAAAGGTTATGTCAGATATGTACGGAGGAGTAGAAGATGAAAGTGGCATGAAAAGTAAATTCTCAAGTATTAAGTACGGTACTTGTGTAAATGTTAAAATCCACCATTGCAACCCTCTATATGCACACACACACACACACACACACACACACACACACACACACACACTCCCTCTCCCTGAGGTGCACAGACTTTGTCTCTTTATGTAACTGAACATTTCCTGCAGATGTTTCACAGTTTCAGTCCTTCGGGGACGTGAAGATTGTGCTGAAATGATTTTTAATGTGAAACAGACTGAGGAGGATTCTCACTGAAACACGATCAGATGAAAAACATCCAGCTCAGACTCGACTTCTCTGTCTTTTCTTTCTTTTCTCTCTCTCAGATGTTAACGAATGTGCCAATAAGACGGTCTGCGGAGAACACGCCTTCTGTCAGAACCTGATAGGAACCTACCTGTGTGTGTGTGACCAGGGCTTCACCTCCACCGCCGACGGAAAGGCCTGCGTGGGTACGTGTCCATCATCAGCCCCTCCAAAATAAGAGCTTCCATTATAGATAGATAGATGACTGTATTGATCCCAGGAGGGAAATTAAGTCATCATAGCTGCCTGATACATTAAAATACATTAACATACAGTAAAATTCAATAATATACTGAGGTAGAGCAGAAAGAAAATAGACAAAGTGCGGTGGACGTCCAATACACAATGAAAACATGTAATAATATGAGATAAATAGATAAGGTGCAGTTGTAAGGAAAAGGTCAGTAGACTCCCTGAATAACAACAGTAAATAATAGTAATAATGGTATGTGATAATAATAATAATAATAATAATACCACCAGTGTCACTGCCAAATATGTATCTCTAATATTATGCTGTTGGTGGTATGGTAAGGTAATAGGTATAAGGTAAAAGGCAATATAATATGTATATAAAATATATACATGACTATTAAAGACATACAAAGATACATATTAATATAAGATGTGATGTATAATGTATGTGTAATATATACACACACCTAAATATAATATATAAGAATATACATGATATGATATATAGTATATGTTTAATAAATACTTGACTATGTGAGATATACATACATAGACATAGATATTATATTAGAATATGAGATCATGTATAATATCAATATAGTGTATAGTATATAGTATGTGGTCTATATATTATCATGTTGCATATGAGATGATTGTTGGAGTGTGCATGGCACAGAGTTTGGTCCAGTGAAGGGGATTTCAGGAAACACATTTAAAGGGGAGCTCGTATCTGTTTCTGTTTCCAGATGTTTTAAGTCGTATATAGCGAGTGATTCTCTCTGTTTGTCTGCTTGTCTCTCAGATGAGGACGAGTGTGTGTCTCTGCCTGGTGTGTGCGGTTCTGCTCGCTGTGAGAACGTGGAGGGATCCTTCATGTGTGAATGTGACAGACCGGGACTCGAGTACGACACCGTCAGCAGGCGATGTGTCAGCATGGCAGGGCAAGGTACACAACATCCAGGTTACACCTGAGACACAGACACAGAAAATGTTTTAAAACTTAAAGCACCATGAAAAGGCTTCTGAATACATTTGATTTCCCACCGAGTGATCTGACAAACAGAATTATTTGTGTGAACTAACGAAGTGATTGTTGCACACCACAACAGCAGAGAGGCAGATCATGTGTCCAGAAACTGATCTTTTTGGTGGAAATACTTCAAATGAAACTTTAATAATTATGTGTCTGTAGTGTTCATACTTCTCAGATCGTTTCAGGTCAAACTCTTTAACAGGAAGCAGTAAAATCAGAAAAAAATGACAGTTTTGTTCTTCTTTTCTTCACTTGTTCATCAAGTTGCTGCTTTTCCTTTTGTTCTTGCAGCACACACAGTACCTGGTACAGACTACTTCTCCTCCTCCTCCTCCTCCTCTTCCTCTTCCTCCTCCTCCTCCTCCTCCTTCCATGTCAGTGTGGTGGAGCTGGCTCCGGGGCTGCCCCCCCTCCCGGCGGCCCGTCCAGGCGAGCTGAGGGAGTGTTACTACAACCTGGCCGAGCGCGGCACCTGCAGCCTGCTGGCCACCAACACCAGCCAGCAGGAGTGCTGCTGCACGGTGGGGGAGGGGTGGGGGATGGGCTGCCAGTACCACACCTGCCCCCCCATGGACACAGGTGAGACATCCAACAGGTGTTTGATCTGCCACCAGTCAACACTCAGCTCCTGCTCCTCACCCAGATCTGTCCTTCAGCGCCACCTTCTGGATGAAATCTCAACTTTTACCCCCCCAAAAAAACATCTTTTGTCGTTATCTCTGAATAACAAAGCTTTTTCTGGTGCTAACTGGATAATTGTGTTGAACTCCAAAATGAGTGTGTGGTTCATTTGAGCACAGCTGATTTCAACCTTCAAGATCACTGTGATGACTGTCAGGGAGGATCCATAACTGATCAATAATTAAGGCCTAAATGTGGAGTTTGCTTTGCTGCAGTTTCTTCACTTGGAGCAGACAATCTGGTTTTATAGTCTCCAAAGATGAGAGGTTGACCCATCTCTCTGCTTCAGCCAGCAGCAGCTGCTCAAATAAAGCCGTTATATATATATATATATAGAAATAATGAAGACATTATTAAGCTCATCCTGTTTGCCGTCCCACTGTACATAATGACCCCCACAGCATCTCCACAGAGCCTACAGACACCTGCTGATGGAAACTAACTGCTGGAAAACACACAAACATCACAAGGAACAAGAAGAAAACACAAAATGATTTCTCGAGACAAGACCACAGAATTTCAGCTACTGTTGTGTCAGAAGATTTAAATAATTAAAAACCTGCAGACATCACATGCAATTTCTCTTGAATTTCTCTTGGAGATCAATAAAGTATCTATCTGCAACACACAAGAGAAACAACTTTATCCGAACAGATGTGTTTAAAACGTCTTTTGTGTCTCTGCAGCCGAGTTTCTGTCTCTGTGTCCGAGCGGCAGAGGATACGTTACGACCGGACCGGGAGCCTTCAGCTACAGAGGTAAACTCAGATCAGTCAAACACACACCTGCAGAACTGACGCTTCACAAATTAAAGGAAAAAAACAACATGAAGTGTCAGTTTATATCTGAAGAACAGCTTCAGTCTGTCAGAGGGATGAGCGTCACTCCTCTGCAGGATATTCACAAATTTATACACACAAACTTTATTTAATCAGATAATCTCACTAAAATCAAGGTTTCTTTCATAAGAGAGACCTGCAGAAAAACAAACATCACAGATGGACAAACAGCATCAGAGACCGCTTAGAGGTGAAGGTTTATATTTAATCTTCCTCAGGTGTGAAACTGCATCATTAACACTCCCCTCCAAAAGTACTGAACAGTGAGGCCAGTTCCTGTATTTTTGCTGTAGACAGAAAACATTTGGGTTTGACATCAAAAGATGAATATGAGACAAGACAAGAGATCAACATTTCAGCTTTTATTTCCAGGTAT
This sequence comes from Scortum barcoo, assembly GCA_023238725.1. Lineage (NCBI taxonomy): Eukaryota > Metazoa > Chordata > Actinopteri > Centrarchiformes > Terapontidae > Scortum > Scortum barcoo. The sequence continues at coordinate 2,320,811 of CM041552.1, read as the reverse complement.
TTACATCTGGATCTGATACACAACTTAGAAGATAGCACTATTTGTAACAGAAAACCACATTGTACACATTGAGTACCCAGTGTACTCTCCAAACCTGCATCTGATGTTTCTCAACTCTTTATTTTTTTTAGGTTTTTTATCTTTCTATATCAGTGTCTTTGATGATTAAACATCTATAAATCTAGTGAAAAAGTATGTTTAATGCACCTCTGACTGGAATAATTTACCTTTAAACACACAATCTCTTTTCTTTTCATTTCACACATTTGAAAAATGATTTGTCTTTTTATTTTGAAATAATTGCATGTTTCATACATATACATACAATATACAAAACACTGTACGCTACAATCTGTATTCTCTTTTTGCATTTGTTCTGTGTTCTCTTTCTGATGTTGTGTGTTGATTGTTTGTGCTTTTTCCTGTTAATTTAACATCTTTGTTCCTCACGTTTGGTGTGTTTGTGTGTTTGGACCCCCTCAGAAACGAGATTTTATTCTGATGAATGAACTTGATAGAAAAGAGTTAAATTGAGTCAAACTGTGAAGGTGAAATGTCGTTAACGATAATCAGGTTTGTTTACGACGACTATAAAAAGTTGTGATAAAACAGATTCTTTGTTTTTTTTTTTCCAGATGTGGATGAGTGTAAGCGTTTCCATCCGGAGGTGTGTAAGAATGGAGTGTGTGTGAACAACATCCCCGGATACAGCTGCTACTGCCCCAGTGGATACGTTTACAACAGCACACACACTGCTGGAGTGTGTCGGTGACAACACTGAGCAAGACACACACATATACACACACAGACACACACACAGATACACACAGGTACACACACACAGATACACACACAGATAAACATACAACACACATATACACACAGACACACACACAGATACACACAGGTACACACACACAGATACACACAGACATATACACACAGATAAACATACAACACACACATATACACAGACACACACAGGTACACACACACACACACAGGTACACACAGATAAACATACAACACACATATACACTCTCATACACACAGACACACACACGCACAGATACACATACAATACACACATACACACAGACACACACACATACACACACATACATACACACAGATTTGACACACAGACACACACAGACATATACACACACACAGATAAACACATACAACACACAGACACACACAGACACACACCTCTAGCCCAGGAACAGGAGTATTCAGAGTATTTCATCTGCATCTGTCTGTCTGTCTCTCCACCTGTTTGGCTGTCTGTCTCACCTGTCTGTCTGTCTCACCTGTCTCTCTCACCTGTCTGTCTCTCACCTGTCTGTCTGTCTCTGTCTGTCTTTCTGTCTCACCTGTCTGTCTGTCTGTCTCTCTGTCTGTCTCTCACCTGTCTCACCTGTCTGTCTGTCTCACCTGTCTCCTGCCTGTGTGTGTGTGTGTGTGTCAGATCACGATGAGTGTGAGGAGGAGAGTTGTGTAGGAGGTCTCTGTGTGAACACTGTGGGTTCGTATTACTGCAGCTGTGAGTCTCCTCTGGTGCTCGACGAAACGCAGCGCAACTGTGTCAACTCCTCCCACCTCACTGTAGGTAAGACACCTCCTCCTCCTCCTCCTCCTCCTCCTCCTTTAATGTTTTGCCTCTTTCTCCTCATTTATTGACCCTCCGTCCTCCTCCTTCTCCTGATCTTAGTCCCTCTCTTGGTCTTTCTTTCTCTCCTTTTTTAGACATTTTCCCCCTCCTCCTCCTCCTTCCTCCTCCTCTGTCCTCCCCTCCGGCCTCTCACCTCTCTCCTCTCGTTGCTCCTCCAGATGAGCACGTGTCTGTGTGTTGGCAGCACGTCACAGCAGACCTGGTCTGTCAGAGTCCTCTGTTGGGGGCTCAGGTCACCTTCATAGACTGCTGCTGTCTGTACGGGTGGGGCTGGGGGATGGAGTGTGCCCTCTGCCCCTCCACCGACAACGGTAACCCCCCCACAGGACACACTGCACGTACGACACACCTGAACACACACAGAGAAAGCTGTAAAAAAAATCATTTTTAATGCAAAGACTTCAGACTTTAATTAGCTGTCTTACTAATATTCCATGAGAAGAGATGTTCATTAATCAATTGATCAATCAGAGCTCATTAAAGGTTTCTGATGAAGTTGAATCTTTTTTAGTGGATCTTCTTCATGATACAAGAGCCGAAGTTCACTTCTGGTTTTAGAGAATTAAACAAGTTAAAATCATGTTTCTGTGTCAGTTTTATAGATTTAGATTCAATAACTAACTTATTTCTGTCTGTCTGTCTCTCACCTGTCTGTCTGTCTGTCTGTCTGTCTGTCTGTCTGTCTGCAGGGGAATATGCCAGTCTGTGCAGTTCGTATCTTTCCTCTCGGTTTCCGGACTCCACTGTACCAGAAACAGGACTGAGACCAGGAGCTGGACGAGGAGGAGCAGGTGAGTCCTTCAAAATAAAGTCTTCCTCCTTTTTCTCTAATTTATTCACTTCTTCTCCAAAGTTTGTCCTCGCAAGTCGACTTAAACTCCTCCTCTCTCATTTCCTCCTCACCTCTCCTGTTTCCTCCCCCTCAGCTCCTCCGTACTTCCCCCCTTACGGTCCGGACTCCTTCCCCCCGCCCGTTGTTCCCGGCAGAGACTTCGGGGGTCCCGACTATGATGATTACTCTCCAGCAGGGGGCAGCAGGTCCAGCTTCAGAGGGAGGACACCGGCCACCTTCAGCCTGCCGGACGGCGTCTACAGCAGGACGGACTACGGGTGAGGACAACATCGTTACCTTTAACCTGCTGATCACTTTACTGATCAGTTTTTAATTTATCTCTTTTTTTAAAGGGAAATTCTTCAGTTTTCTTTTTAATGATTAATGTCAATAAAATGTCACAAAGTTCCCATTTTTAAACTTCTTGTTTGACCTTAAAGATTTAAATTGAGATTTTAGTATTACAGAAACTACCGAAGAGCGACATATATGATTTTATCTTAAAATCAACAACTTTAAATGTTTGATCGATTTATGGATCGGCTCTAGTTTTCAGATGATGTTGTTTGTTTTGTTGCATTCAGGGATGTTCAGACAGATAATATCCCTTTTACATTTGACGTTCTCTAGTTTTAATTTCATTCAACCTGTACATTTACAACAACATGCTGTATTTCATTAGTTTCCTAAAAAAACAACAAAAAAACAAACATGTTTTTTTTTGTGTTCAGAAAATCTAAGACTTTACAAGTGATCAGTAAAACTTTATAAAGCTTTTATAAATCTAAATTACCTTTCAGTTTCTTAATGAAAGCAGCTATGAGGAAATATATAAATTGACTCGTTAATCCATGTTAACAGCTGTCTGTCTGTCTGTCTGTCTGTCTCCAGCACTGGTTATTACTCTGAAGGAGACTTCGGCGCCCCTGATGGCTCTCCACCTCGGCTTCCATCTTTCACTCCCCCCGACCCTCGGGGCGAGCGGGCGTTCGGGGCCCGGCCGCCTCCTCCCTCCCGGGCTGACGGCGCTCCTCTCAGCTTGGCTCCGCTGCCCGGCGCTCCCTACCAGGAACGGGAGGAGGAGGAGGATGAGGAGGAGCCGGCGTGGAGGCCAGGGCCCGCCATTCCCCCCGTTTACTGACAGGAGAGGAGGAGGAGGAGGAGGAGCACCGAGGAGGGTGTACGAGAGTGAGTGACCACACTTTATTTAATCATTTCTGAGGAGGTTTATTAAAAAGAAGGAAATATTTGGCATCACTTAAAAAGAAAATAGAGGAAAAGATCTTAAATGATTTGTATTAAGTTGATTTCCACAAATATTAATTAATTATTGTAAATTTCAACTGACACTTAATTAGAAGAGATCCAATTAAACACAGTCTCCATTTTATTTTCACAGTTTGTGTAAAATTAGTGATAACAGAAAAAAGAGCTCTTTCCACAGCGAATGAATTTATGTTATATATCAGTTTATTTAAAGGAAATTAAGGCACTAGAATATAAAATAATGCATAAAACATGGTAAATATGATAACTTTATTTTTGTCGCAGTTTTCACAGTGTATATCTGAGCAGAGACACACCTGACATCCACAGCAGGTATCAGATAAAAAAAGTTGACTAGTTAACGACCAGCTCGGCCAGTTAACGAGTTACTGTGGGTTTTTTGTTGTTTGTGTGACAGATAAAATCAAATCTGTCTCGTGTTTTAAAGAACGGTCCTCTCTAACTCTTCTTCTCTCGTCTTTCAGGGCGTTATGAGTCCTATGCCGGTCTGAGCGCAGCAGAGGATTGTGGGATACTGCACGGCTGTGAGAACGGCAGGTGTATCCGCGTCGCCGAGGGTTACACCTGCGACTGCTACCAAGGATACGAGCTGGACATGACCTCCATGACGTGTATAGGTACGCAGAGACGGGCTGCACATGTAGGATTGAAATCACACAACAGATTATCTAAGATTATCTATCTTTTGTTTGCAGATATAAACGAGTGTGAGGACGACGTCAGCGTGGAGTTCCCGTGTGCGAACGCTCGCTGTGTGAACACTGAAGGCTCGTTTCGCTGCGTCTGCAGGAGAGGATACATCATGTCCCGCAGACCGAACCACTGTGTGGCAGCGTAGACCAGAACGGACCAGACCAGACCAGACCAGATCAGGCTGGACTGGACTTGAGTAGACCCGTATAAACTGGGCTAGACAATCAGGACTGGACTCCACAGTGTCAGGCTGGGCTGGATTAGACTAAACTGGTTTTGAGCTTTATTAAAGGACCAGATTTGACCAGGCTGAGACTGAGAGGTCAAAGGTTAAACCAGGTCACGCTCGCTTAAAGAGAAACTTAACTGTTTTAACTTAAATCCCCTCTGACAGCTGATTTCTGTGTTTGTTTGTTGGCGGTGTCCCAGGAAGCATCGCAGGCTTTAACAGATTTCATGTGTGAAGAATGATTTATATGTTTTTTACAGATTGGGACCAGAATCAATCGATAGTGTAGAAAGTCAGCGTGAAGTTGAGCTGAAAATTTTATTTCAGGTTTTTTTCCTTAATGTGAGGAAATATAATCTCATTTATCTACAATTAGATAAAACAGCTTTGGGGGCACATTTTCACATTTTTCACATACGTTTTGTTTATGTTTGTTAGGAGGACCGAGTGAGTTATGTTTGTATTTCACTTGGAAGGTGGAAGCTACTGAACTAAACGTTCAACTAAGGATTCACACCAGCTAAACATTTCCTTCTTTTTTTGTACAACGATTTTACACAAGAACAGAAAAATCTTCAGTTCAACACAACTTCTTTATCTTAAACTGGGTTTTATTTTAACCCAAAGCCTGTTTCATTAAAATAAGTCACCAAGTCTTTAAAGATTAAACTAAAACAGTTAGTAAATGATCTGTGCAGTCACTTTATTACACCATCATCACCATCAGTTGGTATTTTTCCCGGTCCAAAGTATTGATTGAGTTAAAAAACAAAGATCAAAATCACAAAATCTCTGTGTCTAAACCAGTCCAGCTCTGTGGTTGAAACCAGGAAAAACTCCAGGTCAGCTCAGATTAACCTCAAAGTACAAACCAGGTCGTCCCTCAGCTGAGAACCGAACCGGGCCGAAGTTCATCTGTTTGTTTCTGACGACTCCATCTGGACGTTCATCGAATTAAAAAAGTCTGTTAAAGGTCGTTTTCAGCAGGTGAAAAGTGTTTTGATTTGTGAAGTTGATCAGTAGAAGAAGAAACAGGTTGTGTGTGAGTTCATTTTTAGGAAACTAACCTGCAGAGAAACACTGAGCTCAGATAAGCTGAAAAAAAACAAAAACTTTACACTTAAACTGGACAGAAAACAGAAGGAACGACATTAACACCCCTTTATAGACTAACTGAAGGATTACAAAAGATTATACATGATTATAATCTACAGCAAAAAATATATATAAAGTTCACTATTTACATTAATCTGTTTAATAAAACAGATTTGAAGGACATTATGTGTAGACGTAAAAAAGAAGAAAATATTGTTGTAGTTTATTTTGAATGAATTATATGAAGTTAAAAAAACTAACAAGCAGTAAAGTTGCTGCCTTGATTATAATCCAGGTCCACATTTTACAGCTAACGTCCTCATGAGCTGAAAAATAATTTACTCACCAAAATAAAGAGGCAACAAGGTGGTTCATTTTAGTTAAATAAATAAAGTCTGCCCAAAAAATGAATTAAAAATGAATGATGAATTATCTGAACTAAACCTAATTCAGCAAACATCAGTAAATGTTTGGAACAAATCTGGAGATATTCTACTTTTTCTCTTCTTTTCAACAAATCTTACCTGCAGTCAAACCAAAAATTAATCTCTTTACTAACATAAATGAATGTGTGTATGTATACATTTATATATATTTCTATGTATACACTGGGTGATATCTTCCTTCATCACCATGAACACACACACTTTATTTTATTTTGATTTTGACTCACACACACACCGTCCTGCTGCCACAAACACACAAACACTCACTACACAGCAACAAATGTGGATTCATCCGCCGCTGAAAATAGTCCCCAACAAATGCACTATTTCCTCCTGTTTGTCTGATTAAAAAAAACTACAGTGCGCAGCTGTTTTAGGAAATAACAGAGACTTTTTAAAAAAAATAAAGCTTAATATTTGTGAGGTGTTTAAAACCGATGAACTGAGAGAAAAAGAAAAAAGAAAAACTTTGTTGGTTTGGCTCTGCACATGAGATTTGCTGAACAAGTCAACTTTTGATAAACACATTAGTTTGATTACCTTCAGTTGACTTTTATAAATACTAAATGTCTTGATGAATTACTGACACGTCTGTTCTTTTATATTTGTCGGCAGGTTTCGAGCTTCCACCTCTGAATGTCGTGTATATAAAAACTCACATTCCTCCGCAGTAATCTTTTTTTTTTTTTTTACCAAATGAATGAAGCTGTCACAGCCTGTAACAGAGCGTGTTTACTGTGTGTTTTTATTAACTTTCTGATAGTTAACGTGCTGAATCTGACGTGATGAAGTCTCCTAAAGTTTGATGTAATAACATGCACTGTATCTGCCGCAGAGCAGCCTTTTGTGTTCACGCAGGAGATTTTTGTAAATTGTTTAAATTTCAGTCATTTGTTCATTTTTATGGTTAATGATTCACTTTTTTTATCATTGTTGTTTGTATGACAAGAAATTAAAATATATTTGCACACACTTTTATTGAAAGCCATCTGTGTTGCATTCGTTTCTTCCAGTCTGTAGGACGGAGAGGATGTTTCTGACGGAGTTTGTGATTTGATGGTCGACGGTTCAAATCCCGGCCAGTAGATCAGATCAGAGAAGAAGTGACTGTCAGTCTGCAGGGAGGAGAGGTATAGATTAAAGAGTGATTATTGGTTAACAACTCAGTTTTTCCCTCATTTAGATCTTTTTTTTTAGCACAAGATTTGCAACATCAAACAGTGAGAGTCACAAAAAGATAAAATAAACACTGTCTGTGAAATTAATAAACATTTTTTGCCATCTGTTGATGGATTCATTAGCAGCTGTGTAACTCTGTCTTGCATAATTCACATTTTTCTTACTGTGCTTCTTGTAGTTTAAGATATTTGTTATTTCATATATATATAATAATATACATATATATTTTACTTTTATTATACCGCCATTATACTTTCTTTAGATAGATTACCGCGATAAACTACCCCACAACTTATGTTTTGACCTCTGTATGCTATTATTTTTTGTTGCACTTCACGTTTTCCCCAAAAACACGAGTGATCGACATCAAATGATTCAAACTCTCTCCGACATCTTTGCCATCTGCTTGACTTGACTGCTTGCTTTCATCCTCTGTGTAATTAAGAAATAATCCGATTTTTACAGATTTCCCTCCATGTCCATGAATTAATGGATGTTTAGTGTGTCTCTGATCTGATACTTAAATAAATGACACAGCTGTTCAAACTATCGCCTGAAAATGAGATCTGATCTTGAGGAATGTTTTTGCTCAAAATGCTCAGTAAACAAAGTAAAAATAAATATATACAGCAGCAGAAGACACGATATGTTGATTAGAAAAGTATCTGACATATGATATTTTCACCAAAACAGTTAAAAAATATTCTTTTTATAACAAACAATATCTGTTATATGCTTAATTTATTGATCTGATAGTGGTGAAGTGTGAGAATGTGACTCTGAGGCTTTTAATTTTTACACTCAGTATATAAAAAGTTAACAGTAGAAAACAGTCCTAAAAGATGTTTTACTGAAACAAACACAACTTTAAACCTCATTAAACCACTACACAGCTGTCACAGACATAGTAATAATCAATCAGTGATCAGTTTGATTTACAGTTTGTTTACACTGTCCACTGATGTTAACCAGCTTTGTGTTTGTTGTTGTCGAGTCACCTCAGGTGATGCTCGCGTGCTGATTGGCTGTAATCCTCCACCTGGCTCCATAACCTTAATGCCTGTAGTGTTTATGTGGATCCAGGTCCCTAAGCCACTTTATATTGTAGGCCAATCTGTCCAAACACACACACACACACTTTTAGCCTCGGGCAGCTTTAATGGGATTACACAGGTTCACCCAGTCCTGAAGCTGAAACTGTGAGCCAGCGGAATATCAGCTTTCACTTCCACAGGACGGCCAGCGCTGTTTATAGACACACATCATGGCCGGTATCATCTCATTCAACACACACACCCCACACACACACAGAAACACACAGCATTAAAACCTTCAGCTCATCACACCGTCCTGAGGAGTGATAATAAATAAACTCAACAAAAAAAAAAAGTTGGATAAAAAATGATGCTAAATAGAAAACAGCCCTGTCTGTCTATACTTATAATGTGTGTGAATCCATACGGTATTCACATCATTTCTGTAAGTAAAACTACAGTAAATATACTCCATTATGATTAAAACTCTCACATAAAAAGTATTAAAAGTCATACTTTATGTACCAAAAGTAAAAGTACTCATTATTCAGAAAGACCCATTAAAGATGTTTAATAAAGGAAAGGAAATCTGAATGTGTTCATTGCATTAATGTTGCAGCGGCAAAAATTATTTAGTGAAACAGTGAATCACTATCATCACATAATATTACTCTACTTTTTTGTCAATTTCCTTCTAGTGGGCACTATTTATTGATGATTTTCAAGAGTGAGTGTGATTCAGATGGTTGTAGCTGAACTAAGAAGGAGTTAATTGATGATGTTACACCTGTTCAACATTTTTTTAACTTAAAAAAGTTTTGTTATTAGCTGTTTTACTTCGGTGATATAAAATGCTTGTTTTAACAGCTTCAGTTTTCTTTAACAACCATGATGAATGGTGAGACCTCCGTTTGTGGACAGAAGACCAAGAATCCCTGAATGAAGTTGGAGGTGAAGCTGTAGCTTGTTCAGGAGGAGTTAAACAATTCATCCAACAGACAGCAGCACTGAGAAACAGGTGTGAAGTTGCAGGTGTGTACGTGCATTTCTTTCTCTTTATATTCTATGTTTTGAATTCTGCAGCCGAGTCAAACCCTCTCAAATACTGAAAGAAAAAATGGCATCCACATCAGATGAGTTCTTTCACCTGGGAACAGAGAAAATGATGTGAATTAAGGTAAGAAGACCTTGACATTCAAAGGCATTCTGCAGCTGATAGTTTCGCCTGTATGCCGACGACACCCAGTTCTTTCATTTAAAAGAGGAAATGCCTTTCTTAGCCTAATTACCTGGATGGCAGTGTGTGTTTGCTCACGTTGATTCATTTAGTTGATTCAGTTAAATTCATTTCTGTGGATCATTTAACAAACCTCTCTCTACATATGAGGAACTTTGTGCAGAAATTACTTTTATTTAGGCATGCACATGCAGCAATGATTATCACTCTTAAAGCTTCTGTAAAAAGAGACTTTGGGGGATGTTCAGTGTCTGCTCCACCAGCCTGTGAACAGAGAAATACAATGACTGAGTCAGCAGATGCCTGAATGAGGCTTCGGTGTCCTGTAGAGGTCCTGCAGAGAGCTGAGTTGTGGTGAGGTGAAGGTGGTGGCGTTGACTCAGAGCGGCAGTGACCCAGATCTGATCGAGGTGAGTGGGTCAGCGGTGTGAACGCCGTCAGCCTCTCAGAAGGATTTCACGTGTGAATCCAGATTTATGTCAGGATATTTTTACTCAGATTATCTAACAGCACTCCAGGATCATGCCACTGCTTTACTGATAAAATATCCTGAAATAAAACAAGACATACCAACAAATTATGTCACGAGAGTGACTGACATGAGTACTACAAAACATGTCAGTACTTCTCACACTCATCACTTATGCAAGCGTGTCACAGCCCAAAGAGAGAGACAACACTGAAGTTTAAGCATTTAAACAATATTTGATTTGGAAAAAGGTACATTTAGATAGATAGTTATATAGATATACTTTGATGATTACAGCAGTACAATCAACAGTATAATAAGGATAATAAATTAGAAGCACAATTGCAGATCTGCAGAATATCAATAAAGGGGTAAAAATATCAAATATAAATATAAAATTAAAGAGCAGAATTACAGACATGTTAGAATAAATAATAAAAGGAAATAAAAGTGACAGCGAGTAAGAACAAGTGTGCAAACTTTAGCTAACTTTTCCTTTTTTAAAATTAAGTTTAATTAATTCATTTTAATTAATCTGTAGCCTGTAAATCAGTGTTGTATGCAGTGTTGAGGCATTTTGTTTTCAGTCGAGAAATGAGTGACCTCATGATGATGTTTGATAATCTATCAGCTCAGAGATTCATACAGACAGCTGAATGTGAATGTGCAGAGATCTGTATGTAAAAATCAAGAAAATGATTTAGATTTATTTAAAGAAAATAAGATGGCTGTGAGCATCTGTAGATGGCCCAGAAACGACCTGGTGAAAATGCAAGAGTCTAACTGTGACGTTAAAAAAGCATGAATGGTTATCTTTGTTCACCTTTGATGTGAAAATATTGATTACCTTTAAAGATTTTCCTTATGGATCATTGAGATTATTTCACTCTGTAAGACTGAATATTATCAGACAGACAGACAGACACACAGACAGGCCTAGTTATGCAGCTCTTATGAAACAGCAGATGTAGGTGAGACTGATCTGAGCTGTCTGTTCGTCTGAGTGTAAGATTAGGACACTGTGTGTGTGTGTGGTTGGTTGACACATCTTGCTGTGTCAGAAAGTGCTGCTTCAGCACACACACACACACACACACACACTCACATCGGATGTGTGTTAATCCTCCTCCTCTCTGTGTCTTTGTTCTGAACACAAACACGAGTCTATAAACTTTAAAAATCAGCAAGCAGATTAAAATATCAGTTTTCCCACAATGCAACACTCAGCAATCAGCATTTTATCACTTTTTATGCTGATGATGTTTCCTATTTTCTTAATTTTAATAATTCTTTTTACACCTTTTTTGGACTTTGCTGTGAATGGAAATCTAATAAAGTATTATTATTAGTTATTATTAGTATTAGTAGTTTTGCTCACAGATTGTACAGTGAAATTCACACTGAACACTCAAACAGCTAAAAGGTCCAATTTAATTCTTACATTATAACGTATATCTCCTTTCAAAACCATCAAACTTCACAACCTGATAAATCTGAAGGGTCATGAGGTGATGAATGAAAACAAACCATCACAGTTGCTCTTTTTCTTACTTTTCTCTAATTTCTCCTTTTTTTGTGAAATACTAGAAACTACAGAATAGTATAGTACAGACAGCTAAAAACCTTTAAATAAGTCAAATACTTTCACTTCTTATGGCCTGTAAAAATAAGCCCTAAAATAAGTAACTAAATAAGTAACTAATAATAATAAGTAAAAATAAAAATAATAAGTGAAAAATAATAAGTGATTCTTTTAAAAATCCTTATCAGATCTATGAAGGAAACATCTACCTGATTTCAGTAATAACCTTAACGCACAGTTTCATCTTTAAACTTTATTTCTTGTGTTATTGGTTTTATGAAGACGGTGACGCCTCTGTGAGTGAACCATCACCGTTAGCAGGAGGTCATATTCACTGACGGTGTGACGTCAGCAGATCGCTGCTGTTTACTCGACTCTTCTTCTCTGTTTGCTGTAAACACACACGCACACACACACACACACAAATAACAAACCAGGTGTATCACTGGGGTTTATGTCTGAGCGGCAGATCCTCCTTAACAATGTTTATATCATCAACATGAAGAAAAATATTCAGTTTATTTATATTTCTGATCTTTAAATATATATTTTATTTTATCTGCGATGAAAACAAAATAGTACCTTATTAAAAGTGAATGTTATTGTAACAAGAAAAAGAAAGAAAAAGATTTTTGTTTCCACTGAAAACTGTCAAACAGTCATTTGGTTCATCATGGCAACAACTCACATCACCATGGTAACACCACTGTGTTTATACTGCTAATTTAAATTCATCTGTCACATATCACCTTACCAAAAAGTGTCCCCCGAGCACCACTGTACAAAGAAATGTTTTATTAAATTTATAAATGATCTTTATTTAAAGCAGCTCGATAAACTTTTTGTGTTGATTTTGGTGCCCCCTGTGGTTAAAGGTGTATTTCCTCAAATGTTAGCTCACATGTTCAACGAGGCGACTTCACCGGGAGGAGACAGACCTTCAGTCAGCGGCTGAAGAAAGTTGAATTGATCCAGAACAAACCCAGCACCGTTTAGTCTGATGTGACGGAAACATGTGAGCCGGTGGTGGAGCAGCGTTAAGAAGAACAATTAGAAACTGATAGAAACAGAAAACCTGCTGTCTGCTGATCTGTTCGCTTCTGTAGCTTAGATTAAACTGAGACTAAGATTCATAATATGTTAAAAATTTTGTAGGGCTGCTTTTGAAATTTTTTATTATATGTTGTGTAGATTTGATTTCCTCAAACGTTCAAAGCCTAAGATATTTATGTATATTTCCAGGATATGACCTTGGAAGATAAATGCTAAATCCCATTATTATAACAACATTTTTTTGTCTAAAAATAAAAAAAAGTACAGGTTGAAATGTCTCAGAAACAGCACAGAAGACGTGACCTGCTTTTATGTACTGTGGCTTTATATTCCCTCTGTATTTATTTTTCAGCATTATGATAATAATGAAGCCGTCGGTCATGTTGAACGTATAAAATGTTTTTCTTCAAAGCTCAAACTCGGCCCAGAGATCTGCTATACTCACTGATATTCATGTAAACAGTTTTAGAGCTGCAGGTGGACAGAGGAGCTTCAGGCGGCCGTGGCCTACATCTGTCACTGTCCAAATCAATAGAGATGATAGAAGAAGGAGAGGAAGTCAATCTGCTGTGATGCTGCATGCTGATTGGCTGATCCTCTGAGCCCCGCCCCTCCCTCCCCTCTTGTGTGATGACAGATAAATAACACCGCAGACACCTCCGAGCCTCACATCTCTGTCTGTCTGTCTGTCTGTCTGTCTGTCTGTCTGTCTTCGTCCTCTCTGGAAACTGGAGGTCACAGAAACTTTTCATCTCCTTTGGAACTTTTTACTATTTCCTCTTTTTTCTTTGGAAAACCCTTTTTACTGACTGACAGTGTGTGAACGCAGCCCTGAGGCAGGTTTTTGTTGTACTTCTTTGTTGGACTCAGATTTTGGAGGCAGAGCAGCTGAAGTTTGTGTTTCAGGCTGAAGCTGATCAGGGATCAGATTCAGGATGGAGCTGAAGGACTTCTGCCTGACAGACAACTATCACTTCCTCACTCCACAGCGGTGAGAAACTGCTCAGTATTTATTTAAAAATTGTGCGTTTCTTCATTTTTACATCTTCTGTTCTGCTCAACACTTGAGTTATAAACAGTTTCTCAAAGTGTCTGCAGCAGGAGAAGTTTTTGTATTATTGGATGTACTTGAGTGAATGAATCTGTGTCTACTAAATAAGATAATGTAGTAAAAATAAATAATAATAGGTATAATAAGAATTAATAAATTATAATAAGTCATAGTTGGTCGTAGTAATAGGAGTTTTAAAAAACATGATGATAGATCAGCTGATTTGTTTTTTAATATAAGCAAATATTTTAGATAAGGATCCTTAAATGTGCTTCTTAAAGAAGATTTTTAATGAGCGTAAGTAAGTTAAAACACAAACATCAAATGTAACAGTGCACTTCAGTGGAAAATAACTAATCAATAACAACTCAGATGAAATAAAAACATAAAAAAAAATATAAAACTTACAAAAGCACTGAACCAGCACAATTTTCTTCTTTAATTAAACAGTGTGTGATGTGAATGTTTTAATTTCAAACATCCAATTTACAGCAGTTTCTTTTTAATTATTAACCAGCATAAAAACATCTTTAATAGTTTTGCTTGTATCGTCTGTAGTGGTCATATTAGTTTAGTATTAAAAATATTCACATATTCAAAGTATTCACTAACACTTTAACTGATTTTAATTGTGGTAGCAGTTTTAAAATGGAAGACTGACACTTACAGATCTAACTACAAAAATGTTTACTGTCAGTGTTTCTAACCAAAACTCCTCCAGTGGTGAAAAGTAACTAAGTACATTTAATCAAGTAATGCTTCAAATGTAAGATACTTTCTCAGAGGGAAATATTGTATTTTTTACTTCTCTACATTTATCTGAAGGCTTTGGTTATTTTACAAATTAAGATTTTTACACACAAAACACACAGAGAGTTTAGAAAATAAGATGTTTACTATAAATGAAACTGCTGAAAAAATTGATTGATTAATAAATTGACCATTATGGTAATAGTTGAAGTAATTTTTCCTGTCAAATCATTTGATCTTCTCAGATGTTTCAGATTTTCTTCTTCTCCTCTGAATAATGTGAATGATTGTAATGTGTGTGAATAATTTGGAGGTTTGAGCATTATGAAGCAGTCACTTTGGGCTCTGGGTCATTGTGACGGCATTTCTCACTATTTTCACTCTTTTTACAAAGCAAACAATCAATCAATGGATTAATGGAGAAAAGAATCATTAGTTGATGTTCATGTTTGAGAATTAAAACTCTTGACGTTAGAAGCAAAGTTTGAAGTCCACAGAGAAACGAAGAGGGTGGATCAATAAAACATTAGACTTAATTTCTAATTTAATTTTTGACCCAAATGATAAACAGTTATGTTATTTTTTGTTGAATTAAAGAGTCTTATTGCAGTTGGGATGAAGGACTTTTACTCTGAAAATCACTGATTTGTTGTGATTGGTGAGTTTCAGCTGTTTAATTTCACTCTCCTCTTCCTCCTCAGCCTCTTGGACTCCTCCTCCTCCCCCTCCTCTTCCTCCTCTTCCTCCCCCGCTGATGAAGCTCACTCTCCGGCCTCCTTCCTCCACTCCTCCCCCCTCAGTCCCTCCTTCCCTCTGGACACCACTCCATCTCTGAGCCCCTCACAGCCGACCTTCCTCCTTCCTAGCCCAGCCTCCTCCTCCTCCTCCTACTCCTCCTCCTCATACAGCCTCCTCTGTGGAGCTCCTGATCCTGACTCCCCAACAGGATCTAGTTCCAGCAGAGGAAGCGTCGGGGGCGGTGCTGTGTTGTCAGAGGCCTCAGTGCATTTCTCAGCATCACAGACGGGTTCGTTTTCAGCTCAGGTGAGATCTTTTGTGTCATCAGTGAGGCTTCATCACCACGAACACACACACTGACGGCCTGATGACGCTCAGGGAGAACTGATAACTGATCACATGCTTTTAAAGCTGGTGATCGAGGTTTCAGTGTGTCCTCTCTGCAGGTGGACTCCATCCTCAGGGGCAACTTCCTGACTCCGCTGGGCGCCGTCGGGCCGAAGAGGCTGTGCTTGGTGTGCGGGGACTTCGCCTCCGGGTATCACTACGGGCGTGGCGTCCTGCGAGGCCTGCAAGGCTTTCTTCAAGAGGACCATACAAGGTGAGGACCACCGTGTGTGTGTGTGTGTGTGTGTGTGTGTGTGAGCTGATCAGTTAGTGAGTGATCAGGCAGAGCTGATCAATACAGCAGCAATCACTGTATTGATTAGTGTGTGAAGCTATGAGCTCACACATCAGCTGCTGAAGTCAAACCATCATTCAGACGATTGGTCGGTTGATTGACTGATTGATTATGTCTGATCACTTCCATCAATATGTAGTAAAAATATATATGGAAGCAAAGAGAGGCCAAAAAGACTTAAAGTTAGAACACCTGATGTTGGTGGTAAGTACATTTTCTCAAGTGCAGTACTTGTAGTTTACAGGATTTATTTTTTCTAATCTTCTACATTTCGGAGTGACATATTGTTCTTTTTACTTCACTGCATTTATCTAATGGTTGTACTTTTCAGGTCAACATTTTACAAAACAATATTTGATGTGTTTTTGTCAATTAACATACATGACAAAATATCAGTAACATCAATTTAGCTCACGTGTGAGTGCAGCAGCATGCTGGTTTTTCTCTGTTAGAGCTGAGAGTGTTAACATGTTCAACAGTTAACATGGTGAACAAAGAAAAGAGAAGATTGATGACGACAGATGATGAAACTATAAATTGAACTGAGGCCCAAAAACTCTTATCACCACAGCTGCCACGAAAGACAATAAAATTAAAATCTTCATGATTATAACTTTGAATATGTTAAGTTAAATACCATCCTGTTTAAAAATGATCACATTTGGAACATGAAGCACCTTGATTTTATTCCCATTTTGTCACTTAGAAGTTGACTCTTGTTTATTTCACTAACAATAGTTCAGTACTTTGCTTCTGGTTTCTGATTTCATGTATTCGTGGACTTCTCTGAACTGGTCGATTGTTGTGATTGATTATCTATCATCACTGATCACAGAAAGACTGAGCTGAGGAGGGTTTGTTATCAGGATCAGTCTGCATCAGCGAGTGTTTCCAGTCAATATCCTGTTAACAATGAGAGGGTGGTGGGGGGGCAGACTTTCTATAGATTTCTGTGAGAATACACAAGATGACAACAACAACATGGACAGACGGACAGAAAGATATACTGTGTGTGTGTGTGTGTATGATTATTACTTAAAAAGAAAGCGACTTAATTAGTTTAATTACATTATTGACATTTAAAAGATGAATATCCACATTTAACACCAGAATTATTTTACTCATTGATGAACTCAAACAGTAGATTAAACAGTGGTGCAAAGTAACTAAGTACTTTTACTTGAGTATTTTACTTAAGTCCTTAATTTTGAGGTACTTATACTTGACTTGAGTATTTTTATTTTATGCTTTTATGCTTTACATTTCTGCTCCTCCACATTTTGTACTTTTTACTGCATTTACATTTATTTGATAACATTAGTCACTTTAAAGATTCAGATTAATGTTCCATAATATAATCAATAAATAATTTATTACAGCTCAAGATAAAATAAGGGAGAAGTTTTCCAACAGCAGATCAATTAATTAAAATGAGTTCAACTTTTACCAGCTGTCAATAATTATAATATTATAATGCACTAACATATAATACTTTTATTAAGTATGAGTAGAAGTGAGTCACTGAGAGAGGATGTGATGTCACTGACCTTCCTGTATATACTTCCTGTTTGTGGTTACCTAGGCAACATCGAGTACAGCTGTCCGGTGATGAACGAGTGTGAAATCACCAAGCGGAGGAGGAAAGCCTGTCAGGCCTGCCGCTTCCAGAAATGTCTCCAGGCCGGCATGATGAGGGAAGGTATGTCACGTCCATTTGTCTGTTAGGGAAACTTCCCATGAGCCTTTGCAGCGCTGTTCAAACTCTGTTTGAAGGAACTGATAAGTTTATTATTGGTCACAGAGCTCAGTTTAAAGTTCACAAAGGCACAAAACGACCACAAAGCGCTGCAAAATGACCAAAGAGAGACAGAAAGCAACTACAGGAAACACAAAATGACTATAAAAGATGCAAAATGACTACAAAGAGCTGCAAAACAACTACAAGGCGATGCATAATGAGCAGAAAGACACTAAACGATCACAAAGAGATGCAAAATGACAAAAAGTCCTGGCTGCATCATTTGTAGTCATTTTGTGTCTCAGCTGACCAATCACCGAACACATTATGATTGTAGAGGTGTTGTTATCCAGTAAAAATACGACACACCTCCTCGCTCTGAGTTCCTCTGAGAATGAGCAGAATTAGCTGAAAGGAAACGTGCTGTCTGTGTTTCAGGTGTTCGTATGGACCGAATGAGAGGAGGCCGGCAGAAATACAAGAGGCGGGCGGAGCCTGGCCTGAGTTTATACAGCAAACCTCCGTACAGCCACGCCGTCGGCAGCAGTGAGTTCACACACTTGCTCCATCAGAGTTTCACGTGTTCATGTTGGTTCGGTTTTTAACTTATCGACCATGTTTCAGGAAACAAGGTGATCTCCCACCTGCTGCTGACAGAGCCCGCCCCACTGGCCGCCAATCAGGACGATTCGACCAATGACAGCAGCCTGCGGACCCTGCTGACCCTCTGCGACCTCCTAAACAGGGAGCTGCTGGTCCTGATTGCCTGGGCCAAACAGATCCCAGGTACACGCCTGACTCACCTGCAGGGCTGCTGAAGACTTTCAGGAATAAAGCTGCATCATGTTTCTTCTTTATTATTGTTTCATTTTGGCCTGATTATTCTGAGCAGTGATTCAAAAAATATAATGTAATATACTATATATAATGTCTGACACACCTGAGTGACACCTGTTCTGCCCCGCTCCCTCTCAGGTTTCTCCGGGCTCTCATTGGTCGACCAGATGTCGCTGCTGCAGAGCGGTTGGATGGAGGCGCTGCTGGTGGGCGTGGCCTGGCGGTCGCAGGCCGCGGCCGGGGAGGAGCTTGTGTTCGCCGGGAACCTGCGGCTGGACGAGGGTCAGTGTCGAGCTGCGGGATTGGCCGACCTGTATGAGGCGCTGCGTCACCTGACCCATGCGAAATACCAGGCGATGAACCTGAGCCCCGAGGAGGTGGTGACACTGAAGGCCATGGCACTCGCTAACTCGGGTACACACACACACACACACACACACACACACACACACTGCAGGTAAACTTCACCTGTGTGCCAGCAGGGGGCGCAGTGATTGGATCAACATCTGAACAGTCTATCAACAAATACTGAAGGATTTAAAAAATAAACTTTATACTATATGTATAAAATCTAGTAGTGAAAAGTAACTAAGTTCATTAAAGTAACTAAATACATTTACTCAGTACTTTATTACAGCTTTGAGGTACTTTTACTTTCCTGCAGTATTTCAATTTTCTGACTCTTTCTGCTTCATTAATTTTCAGTTTCACAAAAACAGAAGCAGTCTTGAATGTTGATATTGATTTATAATTATAAAAGAGAAGTTGGGGTTAGGGGGTCTGAACTTATTGATCCCAGAGTGGTGGTTATTGATATTGATCAGAGGCTGGGAACTGAAGCAGCACTGTATTGATTAGCTTCTCAAACTTCCTTTTTCTGGGGAAAGGGGGGGTTCTGGGTGTTTTTTTAAAAGAGTGGTTTGTCCTACATCCTGTCCTTGACATGTTTTTGTAATATTTGTTGTGTCAAAAACATGTTAGTCTGTCTCTCAACATTGCTACTTCTCTAAGCTCACTGGTTCCCACTGAAGATGTAAATATTTAAAATATCTCCCAAATATAAAGTTAAAGTTCATTTTTAAAAAGTCTCAATAAAAAAATCATTTCCTAAAACAGCTGTTTACTGTAAGTTTTTATCAAACAAACAGGAAATAGTGCATATGTTGGGGATTATTTTCAGCAGCGGATGAATCCACATTTGGTGCTCTAGTGAGTGTTTGTGGCAGCAGGACGGTGTGTGTGTGTGTGTGTGTGTGTGTGTGTGTGTGTTCACGTTGATAAACAACAATGAGACTGACTTTGAACAGTTTTCAGGCTGTGACACACACACACACTGTCCTTGTTAGCAGAGTCAGTTGTTGTTGATGCTAACAATGCTAAACGTGTTAGAAGTTGATCAGTGAAATCTGCATGATGGGACACTGGCCGGTTCTTCCAGCTGAAGTCTGGTCAGTCTCCCACTGTCTGAGCCTCGGATCAATGAAGAGTATTGATAGACTCGGTTCTGGATCTATAAAGTGTTAACTGTCTGCCAGAGGACACAGAGAGTGTGTGTGTGTGAGTTGTTTTCTGCTCAGTCCATTAACTTTGAACATCAATACTTCACACAATAGAAGATGATGCTTGTGTGTGTGTGTGAGTGTTTCTGTGTGTGACCTTGACCTTTTTTATCTCCCACTTGACTGTCTGGTGACCCTTTTTGTTTCTTTGTCAAAAAAAGTGCAACTAAATGTTCACAAGGAAAATAATAGAAATCATTCTCTAAACGCTGCACTGTCTTAGAGTTATAAAATAACAAAACACCTTCACTTCTTAAATAAACTACAGAAATATAAAACACACTAAAGGTTGTGATGGACAGTTAAGTTTATTTATGTATAATCAGTTTAAAAAAAAACAAGCAATACAAGAAGTACTTAACAGTCATAACTTGAAGACATACCACTACTATTATTAGAATTGTACTTTATTATCATCATGTGTTTATACAGCAGATAACACACTTAAATGTTTTTTTAACAAATACATTCATAAGCATTTAGACATACTCACAGTTACTTCTTAGAAAAAAGAAAAAGTGACATAATAATTGAAGTTTGATTATTTAGTAATCAAAGATGTATATCATGAAAAACATCTCATGGAAGTGGATAATAAACATATTTGACTATTTTACATTAATCCATATAGCAGGAGTTTCCCTTTGTACTGGGAAGGCTGTCAGGTCCCTGTTAGCCAATAAAATAACCACAGAACTACAGAGTAAAAGAAGAAGACTATTAATCATTTCAGCCCATTACTGATCAAATAAAACTTTAGATCAGTTCAGACATACACCAACCTGCACACACACATAAATAAACTGTAAACACATTTAGTCGTTATTTTGACTAAAGATTTTTTTATAAAACTAAGAAATAAAAAAATCTGCATTTTGATGTTATATCTCAGTCCAGTGCCCAGTGTCCAAGCCCAGTGTGATGATTTTAAATTGCTTTATTTGCCCATCAAACAGTCAAGATTTTGTTTATTTCCATATTTGACAAAAAATGCATCAAATTCTCGCATCTGAGGAGCTGAAACCAGAGAATATTTCATGTTTGTGCTTTTTAAAAAATGACTAAAACAATTAATTGATTATCAAAATAATTTTCTGTTTGACTAATCAATTAATTGAGCATTGTTGCAGCTCTAAAATACTGAAGTAAAGTTCTCTTACCTTAAAACCGTACTAAAATACATCACTTGAGTAAACTGTGTCCTGATGTCCTCTCTCCGTCTGTCCTCAGATGCCGACCCGGTGGACTGTCCGGACGCAGTGCAGAGGTTTCAGGACGGGCTGCACGAGGCCCTGCAGGAGTACGAGTCATCCCGCAGAGAGCAGCACCGGGCGGGCCGGCTGCTGATGAGCCTCCCTCTGCTGCGACAGACGGCCGACCGAGCCGTGCAGACCTTCCTGAGGCTGCACCGCCACCGCTGTGTCCCCCTCCACAAACTGCTGCTGGAGATGCTTGACGCCAAGGCCTGAACACGAGCGTGCCATTGCTCTGAGACCACGATCAACATCACAGGACGATTATGTTACTGACTCTGAGACCGCTGTGAGCGGACAGACTTTTATCAGACTGAGACAAAAACTGCTGACGGAAACAGCTGTAATGTCTTCAGACGTCTCTTTTTAACGTCTGGCTGCAGCGTAAACTTTCCAAAATCAAGACAGAGCTCCTAACGTGAGCCTAAACTCTGCTAAACCAGCATCTTACCTCCCACACAGCGGATGGTACTTTCTGACTGATTCATCCCGAGGCGTTTCCAGGCCAGATGAGATGTGTAATCCCACCAGCATGTTCTGGGTTTACTCTGGAAACAAAGGTGCCCAGGAGGATCCAGATCAGACGTTGAACCAGCTCTGAACTCTCTGAGGCAGACAGTCTCCCATGACCACAAGAGAGAGTGAACCACAACCCAGGGATACTTGAACTCCTTCACTTGGGTCAGTAACTCACTCCCAACCTGAAGGGAGTGATCCACCGTTCCCTAGTAGAAAACCTCAAAATTGGAGGCCGCAAACCACTTCAGTGTGTGCTGAAGATCCCGGTCTGATGATGTGAAAAGAACCACATCATCTGCAAAGAAGAAAACCACATCATCTGCATAGAGGCGAGCCTCACTTCACACCTCAAACACCTGTAGATCTTCAACTCCATCTGATCTCAAAGTTAGCTGATGAAACAATGCTCATCTTTGGAGATACGTCCTTACTGTTGGTAGCAAGTTAATCAACCGCACATGCTAGCGTTATGTTAGAGCAAACAAACACGGGCTTTAACAGGTTCCTTAAACTTGTGCTCTCGTTTGTGATTTTGGAAAAAGTTCAATAAAAAGATAAACCAACTCTAAAGAAACGGCTGCTTAGCTGTGATTGGTCAGTTACTGTTTGTGGGTGGGGTTTAGAGAACATTGTGTTAATTTTAATAATGTAAACAAGACGAACAATCTACGGCAGCTGAACACGAACAAACTCACCTTCATGTCACATCTTCCACCAACTTCATCATCATCGTCGTCATCATCATCATTAGGGCCTGGACAGATGTTCATGAAGTTTAGTTTTTTATCTATTTTTGTAAAAGAAAACAAAGATATTTTTGTGTGAACTTTTATCAGTGTTTACCTTGATGATGAATTGGTTACCGTAGCAACAGCCAAGGAGGAGGAAGAGGAGGATGGACTGACCTATTTTTGTTATTTTCTGTTGTTGATGTTTATTAATTTGTTGCTGATTATTTTTATTAATTGAGCTGAAGAAGTCGTTCTGTTTCTAACTCTAGTTCAATAAAAGATTTTGGAATGAAAACAACAAAATGAGTCACTTGTTTTAATTCATTTATTTTTTTCAAACAAAGACGGTTACAAAAGCTCTTTGTTCAGAAACACAAACAACATAATAGATCCAACAGCTGCTCAGTGCTGACCTGAGTTCAGCCCTGAAAACAGTTTCACTACTTTCACTGTGAGCTGTCTAATAAAGTTTAATGTTAAAAACAGAAACTGAACAGTTCAGAGCCATAAATGCTGCATTCACAGGCTGCAGGAAATATGGAAGTCCAAATGAGAGAAAATAATTCAATTTCAACTGAATGAATTCTGAAATTCTAAAAAGTAGAGTGGCAACAAACAATTAATTACACAATCAAGTAATCTCAGGATTTTTGAGTCATAAATGAATGAAAATCCTCATCATGACTTCACAAGGTGACACTTTTAAAGAAAAGAAACAAATGTTTTGTATTTCTTAGCAGCAACTAAACATTTTCTTGTTTTTCATCAATTCATATTTTTGTCTTTTCAATGGAACAAAATAAAAAAAAAAACAAAAGAAAAAACAAAGATATTCAGTTTCAGTTGTCAATCAACTAACTGATTAATCATCACAATCATCAAGTTCCAATCAGCCCTGTTTGGCAACTATTATGATGATTGAATGTTAATTTTATTTATTCATAGCTGAGTATTACAAATCACAATCCATTAACAGACCAAAGTTATTTTTCATGGAAAAGCAGTAAAATATGTTTTTGTTTCAGTTTACATCAAATAAAGTAGATTTCTTATGGTTTTGGTCTATTTAAAGCATCTTAAGATGTCACTTTGGGCTTTGGGAAAATGTTTTTTTTTGTATTTTTATAGACTTTAATGGAAAAAATAATGTTCAAATTGATAGATAATGAAGGCAATTATTAGTCGTAGCCATAAATTGACCTAACTCATCAATTTATCCCCAACTGTTATTACTTTTAAAGAAAAATAAATGCTTGTAAACTGAAGAAAATGTTGGTAACTCAGTTTCCGTCCTGTTGATTTCCTGTGTGGCTCTGAACATTCACATCACAAACCAGAGAATAAATATTAAAAAAGGGTTAATGCTTAAAACTGTTACATGTAAAAAGAAAATGAGTGATCAAAGTAAAAAACCCCACAAACATTAAAGAAACAGACAACAGTGATGTGACGATGAGATGTGCTAACTTTGTGCTAACTGGGAACTTACAGCAGGTTCAACTCGTTTCAACAGGAAATACATCAAATTAAAAGCAGGAGGACGCTGTAACTAAAGCTGCTTCCTCTCCTGGAAACACTTTTCCTTAAGGGTCCATAATATATCCTTCTTGATAATTTCCTGATAATGCTCTCAAAAGTTTCTGGGAAGAACACTGTTATATAAAAACTAATTTGGGGTTTCTGCAGGTTCATGACGTTCATTTAAAGATGATTAAAATCACATACAATGATATCAATACAGTCGAGAGCATGAATTCATGATGGAAAACCAACCGGGATGATCTGACCTCCAGTTATTTTTATCACATTTTATCATTATCTTATTTAAGTACTTCCCAGCAGTACAACAATAACTCCTGATGATATAATAAATTAAATTAACCCAACCTGGACTAGGAGAAATGCTTAAGATATTTATACTCCAGATATTTTACTTCAAAAACAGAGTAAAAATATTCTGAAAAAGTATTAGCATCAAAAAGTAAAAGTAGTCATTATGCAGAAAGGCCCAGTACAGAATAATAAACATTATATTGGATTATTGGATTATAATTGTTAAAGCATTGATGTGTTCTTCACTTTAATGTTGCGGCTGGTAAATGTGGAACTACTTTAATCTGTGACAATACTTCATATTTATTATCTTATCATATTCGTATCAATAACTTGATAACTAAAGATATCAAATAAATGTAATGAAGTAAAAAGTACAATATTCTCCTGTGAGATGTTTTGGAGAAAAAAAAAGAGAAAGTGGTAAAAAGTGAAACACTCAAAGTAAGTAAATTGTACTAGGACTTTTACTCAAGTACTGCAGTTGTAAAGTAGTAAAACTCCCTCTCTGTAGTACATGAGTTTACATAGTACATAGTTTATGTCTATTTATGTGTACTAATTGAGTCTTACTGCACAAATATGACATTTTTCTCTCCAAGCAAACAAACAATTCAACACATATTAAAGAAAAGAATCATGTTTTACAAGATAATGATGATAATGAACACCTGAAACAATGACATCTGTTCAAAATAATTCATTTTTTCCTGCAATAAGTTCCATGACACAAATCATTTGGGAATTATTAGTAAATTGTGGACCCGTAAAATAAAGTGTTACTGACCGTTCAGACCTGGATCGGTTTCCTTTTTGCCAGTTTTGGCAGAAATCTGAAGTTAATTTGGCAGCTTTGATGGAAAAATTACAAAGCAGCGCTGAAACCTGATTGGCTGTGATGCTGACACGTTCAGACTTGGCGAAGAAATAAACAGACTTAAGATGACAAGTTTTTGTTCGTCACAGTGTGAATTTACAGTCAGGACTTTTAAAAACCTGCTAAACTAACAAACAAATTAAAAAAATAAATTTTTGTACAAACTTTAGTCTTTTTTTCAAACAGACTCATCAGGCTGTGGCTGCAGATACAAAAAGATCCTGGTTAGAAACAAACTTTTTCTCAGCTATAAAAAAGCTACAAAACACAAAGATTAACGGTTCAGTTAAAGCTGCATTCGCTGATGTTTTTCTGTCACTCTGTGGTGGCTGATGACAGAAACATTTCATTCATTTAGAGTCGCATTCACCTGATCGCTATGAGTGTAATACTGTCTCTCTTTTTGCTCTGTTTTTGGTCTCCACCACCTTCTGAGGGAAACTTTTTAGCTGCTGAACGCTCCAAATGTTCACCAGCTGCTCTCTTTATTAGACAGTGAACCAGACAGGAGATGTGACACAAAATCAAAATTAGAAGCTACAAAGAGGCTGAAGAGCTGAACAAGTGAACATTCATTAAGCTCCGCCCCTCCTTAGTTGCTGTTGTTAACCTGTCGACACACCTCCACTTCCTCCCACTGTGCAAAAGTGAAGCTGGAATATCTCAGACGCGGTGCCACTTTTTGTTGATTAAGCCATTTGGAGGCAGTGTCAGGGGCTTACGACCTGTACTGCAGCCAGCCACCAGGGGGCGATCCAGGTGATTTAGCTTCACTTTTAACTCATTCTTCACTCACTTTTTTTCAAAGATTAAATGACTTTTTACATTAAATCTTCCATTGTTATGAAATGTATTGCATTGACACGTTAGTGACAGCAGCTAACGGAGGCGGGGCTTAGCGAAGTTAGGAGTGACCCCCTTCATATCACAGCGAGTCATCTGATTTATTGATAATGTAGAAATATTGATCAGTGCAGCTTCAGTAAAACAGGCAGTTGAGACTTTTTTTTTTCCTTTGCTTTTTCAGCATCAGTTAGTCGTGATTTTGTCAACTGGTAGTCGGAAACAACCAATCAGCATGTGGTAACCGTGGCATCCGATCTGTATTTGACTGCTGGTTGGTTATTCGCTCCAACCCACCGGCTGTTTCAGGTCTTGACGTGGCGTCAGAAATCCAAACCTGCTGAAAACACAAATCAACTCTCAGGTCCGCTGGTTTGATTTCCCCTGACAGTCTGCAGAGTCTCAGTCCGAACAGCCAATCAGAAGCTGGTCTCGTTCATCTGTGGTTTGGGGCTGGTGGGTGGGCCGTTGGTGGCAGCAGCAGTGGCGGGGCTGTCCGGACTCGTCGGGCTCTCGGGGGAAGCTGCGACATCAGCAGGAGAAGTCACAGGAGACGCTGCAGCTGCGTGGCGAGGTGAGAGGGGCGCCTGAGGCCGGGTCGGGCTCACGGCTGGGGCTGGAGGGGGGGCGGGGCTCGTTGGGGATGTGGGCGTGGCCCTGCGGTGTGACGAAGATGAGGATAATGGCGATGATGACAGTGATGAAGGTGTTCCAGGTGAGTGGCGAGCTCCGGGGGACACGGAGAAGGTGGTGGGGGTCCTGATGCCGAACCTGGCCTCTAACTCGCTGCACACCGCCAAGCTCCGCCTGACACCCTCCGATCCCGCCGCTGCCTCAGAACCCTTGGCGAGCTCCTGGCAGCGCTCAACGAAGCTCCCCCTGCGGACACCCCCCCACTCTCGGTCCCGGTCCGGGTGTCTGGTGGGCCGGGGGCTGGCGGTCTGGTTGGGGCTGGAGTTGTGGCCGTAGGCGGGGATGGAGAGGGTCTGCAGTCCGGCTGAGAGGCCAGAGTCTCTGCCAGGTTTTGTGAGGGGTACAGGGGGCGGAGCCTGCCGGGGGAGGCTGCCGTACAGCGACGCAGACGAACCCGAAGCTCCGCCTCCTCGACCTCCTCCTGCCGAGTGGAGACGCTCTGGCCTGAAACCGTCGCCGAACTGAGAGTGAAGACTGGAGGGACAGGAAATCACAAGACTCAACAACAAAAGCACGAAAAATGTTTTCATCCATCATAAATCTGACGGTGTTACAGAGGTGTGATGATTAATGAGATCAGGAAAACTCTTTACAGGACTCCTCTGTAATGGGCTAAATGTAAGTAGAAGTAAGTAACTTAACAGAGACAGTGACTTTTACTCATGCTTGTAAAAACTGTCACGTTCAGAATGTCTGCTAGAGGAGATCCACATGATAAAGTTTTCTCCTGATAAATAATGAATATAAACTCAAAACACAAACTACAAACCCGTAGTCAGTTCGGTCTTAATGTTTTAACAGCCAAAAGTGGTGAGTGTGTGTGTGTGTGTGTGTGTGTGTGTGTGTACCTGCAGGTGGAGGCTCTTGGCGTGCTGTCAGGTGTTCGGGTCAGAGCCAGGTCACACTGGTCCAACAGCTCAAGCAGCTCCTCCTCTGTTGGCCCGCCCAGCGCTGCGAAACAACCAATGACAGCTCACCGTTACTCACTGACCAATCACAGAGCTTCCAACAGTCACATGACTAAAAGACCAGTTCAAGCTTTCAAAGTGTAAAATTTTGTCCTTATTATATGTTGTCTCTGATTGTGGTCTTAAGTTACATAAATAAATGATCATACAACATATTTCCAGTAACATGCAAACATGTGACAGAACATTAAAGCTCATCTGTGGTGACGTCAGTGAACAATAAAGTTGTGTTGAAGAGCCTGACCTCTGATGTCGACCTTCCCGGCGATGTCCATGGCGGTGGTCAGGTCCCACATCTGGATGCTCCCGTTGCCGTGGCCGCTGAACAGGTACCGACGGGGCCGAGAGCCGATGCGACTCGAGCCTTCGCACTCGTGAACCATGAAGGCCGTGATGGAGGTGCCGTCCACTGAACGCACCTCACACACCCTGACACACACACACACACGTTATGTTATGACATGTTATGACATTTGATCACAGCTCAGAAATGACGTGTAGAGCAGCAAATCAAATAATCATTTTCAAACTGTGTCTGAGAGAAAAGACTAAAAATAAACATATTCATTACATCATCAAAATTTCATATTTTCTGCAGCTGAGCTCAACATTTCTGCTTCTCACCCAACAAAATGTTATTAAACATCTCTGAATTATTTTAGATTCAAAAAGTTACTTGAATTTCATACTAGAAATATGATAAAATGTTATTGTTATTATTAATGTGATAAAAACAAAAAGTTGTCTTTACTGGTCTGCATTTGTGGTGTCTTTAATGTGATGTTAGGCGACTATACACACACTTTTCAGCATGTTCAGATAAAAGACGCTGTAGTACAGTGATTAAACAGGTACCCACACAAATCTCCTGATACTACATATAAGTGAAATGTATGAAAAAAGACAGAAAAACAACAATATCAGGTTGTTATTGTTAAAAAGGGCACACACAAACACAAACACACACACCTCTTTCCGTTGGACGACAGCCTCACGTAGAGTTTATCTGTGTCCGGTACGACTCTCTGGATGAACACCTGCTGGTCGTCTCTCTCTCCGTACGGACCTGAAAACAGGAAGAAGGAGTTCGTATCTGACCCCTCACCCTGTGACCTCTGACCCCTCTGACCTCTACCTAAATAATGAATTTTGATAATTATCTGGTATAAAACAGACGGTTCTCTGGAGATCTGTGGAAACTCTTTACTTGGTAACTTGAACTTGTCTCACTATTCGTTGCAAAAGCAGTCAGAGCATCACAGTTCTGAGTCAAGTGAAAGCTACCATAAGTTAATAATCACAAAATATTTCATTTATCGTTCATATACTTCATTTATGTGGATTTTGTGTCAGCAATTGTTCCTGCTGCTTCAAAAACAGGTACTTTGTGCTCATTTTTTCACAATAAAGCAACTAATAATTGCCAAAGCATCTGATAACTGATTAAGGAAATAAATTTGAAAATTTAATTTATAATTGAGACTCTTCAGTTTTTGGTCTGAGAGTTATGGACAAAGTATTCTGAAGAAATATGATAGTTAACTTTTATAAAGCACATTTTTATTTTCACCACTGTTGAATTTAGAATATCTCTTCTATCTGTTGAATTAATTTCCAATTTGCTTTGCACATATAAACAGAGGTTTGTTGGGGAAAAAAACTAGGCTGACACAGAGAGAAGCTTTGACCTTTAACCCCTGTGGTCGTGTGTGTGTGTGTGTGTGCGTGCGTGCGTGCGTTACCTGTTACCTATTTCCGTCCCAGCGCTGCAGCCTCCGTGTCCATCGACGTCGTCCAGACTGAGGATCTTGAAGGAGGTGAGCGGCGTGGAGCCCGGCTGGGTGGAGATCATCCCTCTGAAGCGAGTCACCGTCCACGTCCGAACATGGTTGTTGTCTGCACAAACTGACACACAACAGACACCAAACAGCTTTACCAACAGAAGAACACACTGATCACATGACACAAAGGGAAATGTGTGATGTGGTGGTTTAAACACGTCTCTTAGACTCGTACTGGAGATGAGGTGTTTCTCCGACAGCATGATCTTGGTGACGGGGCTGCGGTGGACCGAGAAGGTCTGGAAGAGCTGCGGCCCCGAGCCGACCGTCTCCGGATGCTGAACGATGACTCGAACCGTCCCAGAGCTGGTCCCGTACGCGATCTCGATCCAGTTCCCACTGTCACCTGATCACATGACCAGAATGCTTCAGGGTGAAGTTAAACAGAGACGTGTGGTCGGTTTGAGCATCATGTTTTTTTAGATTTAATCTGCACATGTGTGGTTTTACAGTGTCTGTATTTACAGATCTTAATGTAATCAATAATTTGTGGCTGTTCACTACATACTCTCATACATACACTGCGGAGATCAGTTTTCAGTCTGACTTTAAAGACTCTTTTTCCTTTAGTCAGTGTTTACTTTGATTCAGACCAGCTGATACAAATATTTATGTCTGAGAATTAAAAAAAAACAAAAAACATACACTTACATAAAACAGAGTCTTAAATTTGTTTTAAAAAATGAAATTAACTTAGCAGGACTAAAAATAAAGTGCCCTCTAGTAGTGTAATTGAGACTCAAACATCTTTTTAAATTTATGTTCTCTGTCATGAACTAATATCAACGGATCGACTAGTAGCATGTTGTGCTGTTTGATTTTTTTCTATACTAGCATTCACACTAAAAGTACACTTTGTGTTTGTGCTTTTCTAAAACCCTCTTCTCTCTTTAAACCAACAAGCAGATTTAGATATAATACAGTCTAAACCTGAAAAAATATATTTCAAGTCGGGAACTCTAACTCTAACTCTAACAATTTTTGATACTCTCTACCAAGAAAAGTATTGATACTCAGGCTTAAATGGCGGCAGTAGTATTAGTATTAGGTGTTTTAGTAACAGTAGCATAAACTGTAGTTCCTTACTAGTTTTCGGAGTAAGGTAAACGCTAAGAGCAGTGATGGCGTCTTCAGTCGGGTCTCTGTACAGCTCCGTCACCAGCAGATCGTTGTCCTTCATCCTCAGAGGAAACTTCTGCACATCTGACAAACACACAAGAAAACAAACATTAATGAACAGCAGTGATTCACTGTTTACTGGTTCATATATAGATGACAATAAATCAGTTCTTCTACAGGTGATATTGATCATCAATCAGAATGTAAACAAAGAACTACGCGCTGATGTTCAAACTGAATCTGAATCCATCTGATAGTTGTGGAGAAATTCTGTTAGAAAAACAGACGTTTCCCTCTAAAGAGCCTATAACCGATCAAAATAACAGATAGAGGAGTCAATCAGCTGGAGATAAACAGACCTGATCCAGCGTTTATACTGTAACAACTCACTGAGGTATGTGTGATACAGGTGAGACTCACCTATGTAGTAGATGGATCCGTTGTTGCAGCCCAGGATGAGGAAGGAGCCGGCGGTGTCGTAGCTGCTGATGGGAACCACGTCCTGATTCTGCAGAGAGACGAAATGTGATTTACTAAAAACTGGAAGCTTTAAATTTTCTTCACTTTATTATTTGATTCAACAACCCTTAAACACACCAAGAAAATCCTCTGACAGAGTAGAAACTGAGCGCAAACACACACAGAAAATACTAAATACAGGTAAATGCTTCAGTCACACTCCTCAGTCCTCATTTTCTCTAACTTGTCC
This sequence comes from Scortum barcoo, assembly GCA_023238725.1. Lineage (NCBI taxonomy): Eukaryota > Metazoa > Chordata > Actinopteri > Centrarchiformes > Terapontidae > Scortum > Scortum barcoo. Next base: position 2,289,259 of record CM041552.1, on the reverse strand, counting down.
TCCTGTTGGCAGCGTTGCTCTCAGGAATCATTTAAAAAATATGTCTGTCTACTTCAGAGAATATAAACTAATATAAACTAAATATATAAAGATATTTTCTTCTTCTGTCTTCCCACCCACCTGCCAGTGTTTGGTGACGGCGTTCCAAACTCCGACCTTCCCTGTGTGACTGGTGGCGATCAGCTGGTTACCAACGAAGAAAAGTGCCTCCACCGGTACGTTGAGACTGAAGACGCCTGCAGACGAAAAACAGTCGACTCAGACACAAGTTGTCTCGGTTCTACTGGAGCGGCTTTGTGAGGATTTTTGGGGGAAAAGACTCTTTCTCAGAAGTGAAAAATCAAATCTTATTAAAATAAATAAATCACCTTCCTTTAACTCTAAAACATTTGAGGTGAAAGTGTTGAGTTTCCTGGTGCCTCTAAATATTTATAAAACATTTTAAAGTAAAAAAACAGAAAGGACTGAGAGACCTGAAGTCTCAGACTTCCATATTTTTGCTTTTCGAAACCTAAAATTACTTTCTTATATTTTCCTGTTAATAAGAACTTTTTCTACTTGCTTTGTGAATGTGATTCAGATCTGCTGCAAAGAAGTATGTAAAAAAGAAAAGAAAAAAAAAGGAGAGATGTAAAAATTGAAAAGTGTGATTTCACAACAGATCAAATGATTGGAGATGAATTAGACTCATTTTAACCAAATGCTATTAAACAGAGGTCAGCAGTGGTCATGAGAAAAGACTTTTTGGAGTTTCTTCATCTGCCTCTATCCTTCAGTCAGCAGCATGACGCAGTATGTACAGTCAATATATTTCAAGAGCATCTGACATTTCTTTGCTTTTGGGAATCACTTCCCAAACTTCTGAAGGTTTTTCAAATGTATTTTAACATCTCGCACCGATTTCGTTTCCATTGCCGTCGGGGCAGATGGCCCACAGGATGATCTCCGTCCCCGACGCCACAGCCACCATCTTGTCATTGTCTCCAAGTGAGCCGGCCATCACCTTTGCGTTGAGTGCGACTCTGTCGATCACCCAATCGAGACGAGGTGACGTGAAGACCTGCTGCCACCCGCTGGACTCCTTCACCCTGAGAGAGAAGTCAGAGTAGAGAACGAGCTGAATGTTTCTCAGTCATTAGAGCTGTAAAAGTATTACAGCCTCCCATGTTACTGCCATTTAATGTCTTTATTATGTTAATGTTAATAATTTTCTGTAGTCCTTTGGCAATATAGATTTATGATCTGTCTGGTTTGAGATGGAGTGTCAGTCACAGTAATCGTTTTCAAACTCACATGCAGTGAAATTAAAATAGAGACCTCTGACGTCTCAATCCTAATGACAGTTTTGAAGTTTTACCTGTAGCAGACAACAAACTGTGCGTAGGCCACAGCGATCCAGTTGTGATGACCACAGATGATCCGAACCATCCCGGGATCTGATAACTGACCTGTACACACACACACATTAGAAACCTGTATTAGTCACAGTCTTTTCTTTAGAAACACAAACTGTTTTACAAAATGTTTTACAATCCAGAGACTTTATTTTAAATCCTCCTGTGTGTGTTTTGTGTTGTGTGTTTTATGTGTGTGTCTTTACCTCCCGGCGTCCTCTCCTCAGTGCTGGCTCGGCCGAGTATCCCAGAGTTCCCCAGGTTTGGGGGCATGGTGTTGCTGCGTCTGACCGGCGCTCTCTCTGCAGGGATGACTCGGCCCGCCATGAACTGCGATCCCGCCACGCTGTGTCTGTTACGACGCTTCGCCGGGTACACTGGGTTGACACAGACAGGAAGTGAGGACACACAGAGGAGGAAACATGAAATAAGCATCTCGATTCAGAGGCTAGATCCTCTGAAAGATGTGGCTCATAATAATAAAGTGTTAATAAAGGAGAACAGGAAAACTCAGGTGTACCTGGTGGAGGCAGGTAGCCGTTGAACAGCACGTTTCCACAGGAAGATCGGTCCAGCTCGTCACACAGCTGCAGCTTTCGCACTGTTAGAAACACAAACAGTTAAAACAGCGCAAAGCGACAGTTATGGACAAATTATAATGAACACAGTAAGGACAAAACATTTGAACAGTGACATCTTTTTAGAAACTTAAAGGGGCTTCAATGATCAGATTGTCCCACAGAGTAAAACATCTTTGAAACCATTAATGTATTTATAAAAAAGAAAGACCAAGCACAGTCAAACCAGGTCCAAATAAATCTCAGAATAATCAGAGGAGAGACTCTGATTTCAGCAGCAGCTTGATAGTCAATCAGCAATAATGTGATCAGGAAACAAAGTTATAGAACTGATTACAAAAATAAAATAATATAATAAAATAATTATTTAATATAATATATAAAATAAGATAATAAAAAAAATATTTTATTTGAATATTTATTTCAATGTTTCACCTGCTACAACACAATCCTTCCACACATAGCAGGAAGTCACTACTCTGTATCACCTGATCATTTTCTAACAGAACCAAAGTCCAAAAACATTATATTTTTTTCTTATACATTTCCAAGATTATTTCCTCCTACTGTGATTATAAAGCTCCAGGTGATCTGATAATGTGAAAACTTTCTTACCCAGCGGTGCAATGCCGTAGAACTCTGCCTCGTGCATGAGCATGTGCACGTTGATGGAGCGGGGGTGCAGCTCTTTGGTCCGCAGGAAGTTGAGGATGGGAGTGAACAGGGAGGGGTCCCTGTCGATGAAGATCTACAGAGAGAGAGGAGGGTCAGCAAAGTTAAGGGCTGTCTCTGAACCAACAGACACATGAAACCAGAGAGAACATACTCACAGCTCCGGTTTCATCTTTCAGAGTCGAGATCCGACCGCTCAGAAGACTGAAGACAGAAACAAAAACCGTCCAGAGGTTAGAAGTCAGGCAGAGGCACAGCAGCCATTTACACATTTTACTAAACATCACACTGGCAGATGTTTCTTTTAACAGAGGTACAAGTTATTTTCCTGCCAAACTCCAGGAAAAAATCTCACAAGTTTTGACCTCACACACCTGTAACAAACTGATGACAATTCAATTAGGCATTTAACCAAACAACCCAAACAGCTTTTGGTTCCCTGCAGTTTCCTAACCTTTAATCTAAAACTGTTGCCTGTCTCATTCACACAGGATTCCTCTGGCACACTCACAGTGCTCGAAATTTCTCTCGCTGAAACACTGTGATTGTGTGACTGTCAATCTTATTCATAAGAGATCTTAATTTCTGTTTTAATTTGTTTTTGTTATTAACGTGACATAAAATCACTAAAGTTTTGAATGGAGTTTGGCAGAGAGGAAATTGTTTGATGGCTGCATGAGGTCCATTTGTTTTCCTCACCAACCTGGAAAAAAAGGAGTCGGGGACCCACGTCAGCGTCTGTCGGGAGGTGCTGAACCTGCAAACAAACAAACAGACAGACAGACAGACAGACATTAGTTCTTCTTCTTCTACAGAGTTCTTATATCCTTGTTATCAGTCTCGTATTTCGTAAATGAGGACAAATGTATGATTGATAACTTTCATTTCCAGCTTAATACTGAATGAATAATGAATAATGCATTCAAATAAAAATAACATGACCCACAGTCTCCGTTTAACTGCAGTTTTGACTGAAGGAACCTTCCTGGGCCTAAAGATTTGGATCCTGACAAGTTTTTCTTCTCCACCATGTGAGAAGTAAATATTGTAGTTTTGTCTCCACTATTTTTATCAGACAGCTTTAGTTATTTAACAAGTAACATGTTGATGTTGAACGTTTAAGATAAACTGAAGGATGAAGTCTTCCTTTATGTGTTGAGAAAATTCTCTTCCTTCTTCAGATAAATAAACTATTTAAAGCCTCCTTGGATCAGCTGCATCGTCACAAAGCTGAAAACAGGCTGTTTTTCTGACTTTTTACAGATACGTGGTTCTCACAGGACAGAGGTGGTGATCAGATCTTTAACTTCAAAGATAAAATAATTTCTACCACACTGTAGAAATACTCGGTTTATGTAAAAGTCCTGCATTAAAAGTGTTACTTGAGTAAAAGTACAAAAGTATTTGTATTGAAAATTGTACTAAAATAGTAGTAAAGTAGTAATACTATATATTTAATTACTGAATTATTATTAAAAATAATATTTAGCATTGAATTAATGAGTAAATAACTTTGCAGATGATAGATGTGTGGAGAATATTAACTACTTTTCACACTGCGGGGAAGTTTGTGAACTTGTCAACAGAGTTAACTAAAGTTTTATCACATTTTAAACTAATCATCATCGGTTATCTGTTGATTTTATTTTGTATTATTAATCTGAAATGTACTGAAGATCTCAAATAAAAGTAGTGCAGTAAAAAGTACTTTTGCTGATACATGCTTTTACATGAGTAGGATTTTGAATGTAGCCTGAATGTGACTTTAACCTCAAAATAAACACTGCTGAAAGAGTAAATATAAAGAAATATGAGAACCAATTCATTTAAACAGAACATAAAGACAAACTGAATCTTTCTATTGAAGGTTTTCTGCTTCACTTTGCTCTCATTTTACTGTGAACTCACTTTTATTTCCAACATGAGAAACAAAAGTCTCATTGGGTTTTTATGATCAACATTAACATACAACAAACCAACACTAATGAGGATGATGTGTGGCTGCAGTTTATCACTATAAACGGTCAGATTTGGGTTTAAACCAGATAAAGTTGAATGTTAAAGTGTTAATCGGTGTCAGAGGCAGCTAAATGTTGAGTGTTTGTTTGTTTTCTGAGCTTTTCTCTGATAAATAAACATAAATAATGCTGGTTAGCTCCGGAGCTAGCCGGGTTAGCCGACACTCCTCAAACCTCTCACCGCTTCCCTCCGACGTTCAGGTGGATGATGTCTCCGCTCCTCGCCGTGCTGGACATCATCTGGACTCTGTCCTGCTCCAGATAATCAACAAAACACTTTATATTTGAGATTTTACTCCATTTTCACGATTAATTCAGTTTCTCTTCGTGTTTTTAAAACAACTTCCGGTCGAGCAGAGAGGCGGAGGGTGGGAGGGAAAACCCGGAGAGGAGCGGGGAGGGGGAGGATGTGGATCAAGGAGAGAAACCGGACTGGAGTCACACTGGATCAGGACTGCAAGTTTGAGATTCAACAGATTTTATTTATCATGTGCACAAAAATCACATGAGCAGTCATAATGGAAATGTCACAGGCTCCCTCTAACAATGCTTAAAAATATGTAGAAAGAAAATTACACAAGTGAAAATGACTAAAGTTCAAAATATAAGAACAGAATATAGTACATAATAATAATAATAATAATAATAATAATAATAATAATAATAATAATATATGTATAATAAAATATAACACTAAAATAAAATCTAAAAATATAAAATCGCATATTAATGTAAATATAATACTAATAATACTGTTGAGGCGGATGTGCTGAAGTGATTGAACTGAGGTATATCTGTAGTAACAAAAATATATAAATATATATATGAACACACTAAACTTGTAAAAGTTTGGAACTTCTTTGTAAAAAAAAACTGAACTGTTTTTCACATTAAGACAAACAAACTACAGATACTGAGTAAACAATAATTTTATTGTTATTTTTATAGAACAGAATAAATACCCAATGGAACCCCAAAGACTCATGGGAGTTGTAGTTCAATACTTACAAAATGACATTAGCAAACTCAAACAAAAGTTATCAAAAATTCTGCTAAGATGCTAAAAGCTGAACTTTTTTTTTTTTTATTTTTAGATAAAAAATAATTAAGTAAATATACAAAGGCACATTTTGCTTAAACCTCTGAAAGATTTTATTTTTATCAACTTAATTTAAATACTTTAAGTATATGGCATAAGTATCAAAATACATAAACGTTTTTCAGTCTGACAGAGCATATCTTAAACATTAAGTATTTAAACACTGAGCAACATCAGTAGTTTCAATTAAACACAACACACAAATAACATCAAATAAAAAATTATATTCTCTCAGTACTCTAATCTCTGATCCTATTGGACAAACTTAAAAGTTGACTTGATGATGGCGCTAGATGACAAGTCAGAGGATCACCAAAGTCATCACAGTTCATCCTGAATGAGTGAACGTCTGAACCAAATTCCACATCAACAGAGATATTTCACCAAAAAACACAAATATGAACCTCATGGTGGCGCTAGAGGAAAAGGTCAGAGGATCGCCAGAGTCAGTTCCCACAGGTGAGACAGGTGAAAGGTTTTTCCCTGGTGTGAATGGACCGATGCTCCTTCAGGATGCTCTTGGCAGTAAATTTTTCTCACAAAAGGCTCGCTCATGTTGATGCTTTTCCTTCTTACTCTCATTTCCGTCCTGGCTGTTACCCTTCTCAAGGGAGAGAAAAACAGTGATATTAACTCTGTCTGCACTGAATTTGAATAAACCGCCTTGAATGTCTAATAAATCACCAACAGCCTGAAATCACCTGCTGACTTTCCTCCAGGATCTTCAGGTTTGTTTCCACTGAGCTTTGCCAGCGTTTCCTATAAAAAACAATAGCAGAAAGACAGAAGTTTGACCATCTGTAATGAGTTTTATAAAAGTGTCCAAAAGCTTGGAGACATTTTAATCTATGATCTTTGAAAATGTGATTTAGTTAACGTTTTTGTCAGCGGATCAGTCGGGCAGTGATGAAGAGTCAGCAGCAGCCACAGTGAGCTGTTGGATGAAAATCTGCAGCTTCTCAGCAACAACACCACCTGCTGTTACTGCTGAGAGTGTGTGTGTGTGTGTGTGTGTGTGTGTGGGAGGACTTCTTTATTAAAAACAACCTGAGTTTGTTTGGATGCATGTAAACAGACACACCAGCTGCTTGTTGGATTCATGACAGTCGCTGCTCAGTCAGTGTTTACTGTAGTATTAAACACATGCTGTTACCACGGTGACCTCAAGTGAACTACGACTGAAATCTTAAAGGGTTAAAACAACAATGTCCACTGCAAAGTTGGCAGAAATGTTTTGTCTAATTATTAAAGAGAAAGTAAAAGAAAAAATATTAGCTGCATTTATACAATCTAATGTTAAAGAGTTTATAATATTCACATTTTATTTATTCAAGGAGTTAATTTAACCATACAGTGTTTGTTTCTGAGCTCACAGTTCGTCCCCTTTAAAAAACACTGCTAACTCCAACAGCAAACCTTTAGTGAAGTGAATCCCTCCCTGTGAATCAGAAGTGAACATTATTGTCTCTAATGAAGAATTTCGGACTGAATGTTGGACTGGCTGCATCAGATGTGTTTTACAGGTGTGTGCAGAGTGTTTCTGCCTGTTTGTTGTTAAGTTTTTAACACCTGACCTCTCACCTGTGGGTTGAAAACACTGCGACATGTTGGTGGTGCTACGCAACCTCTGCTAAAGTTTAAATTAAAAGTACTCACACCACCGGAGGCCTACTTGAGGTTTGACCACAGTCCACAGGTGTGCTTTTCTCTGTCTGGGCTACCTGTGGTCACCATGGCAACAGGGGGTGACACAAATCATTAAGCCATCATCAAATGAGAAAGATTTTTACTAAAATAAACCACCAGTGATGGAGAGTAACTGACTACTATCTGTTACAAGAGCTGTAATGAAACATGATTGTATGCTTTGTTTTTTTGTACAAGTCAATATAAATGTTTGAATAAATGTTCCAGTAAAACTAATACATATTCTGAAAAGAACTACATAACTTGGTGCAAATCATACTTAAACAAGCAAATATTCATCAATATGCTTCAATTGTCAATGGAAATTTTTTATAAATGTCAAATTCATCATAATTTCACACTTTTGAAGAATTTTGAACTCCAAAACTCACACCAAAATATTTAATATTGTTAATTAATACTTTTCACTTTACTCCACAACTGTCTATATGTTTATATCTCGCTTATATTATATTATATCTTTATATTTAATTCTTTCATATTATTAACCATTTACACCTCCATTTTTACCACTTCAGCCTGCCTCAACAAAATTATATTCATATTTTAATTATAGTTCTTTTTATATTATATTTATTTTTAATGTTATATATTATTTTATTTTATTTTATATTACACCGCTGCGACCTACACATTTATTTTAATCTCATTCAAACATTTCTGCACTTTTCTTCCTGCTCAGATAAAGTGGCTCAATGTTTTGAAGTGTGAAGCAGCAGTGCGCATGCGTCCCGTGATAAGTTCAGCATGCTCAGTTCTTCGCCATGAATATTTATTGATATTAGCTTTTGAACCATTTTTTCAGTTTATTTAAACATTTATGATGAGCATGATTAAGTAAAAAAATAATAAAATAACGGCAACAAATAAATAAAGGAACTTTTCTGATTTCTGTATTTATTTCTTTATTCATTTCCTGTTTATGCATTTCCCTTTTTTCATTTCATAATATATTTATTTCCTCTTTTGTTAATATATTTTCAATAGTACAGGTACAGGTTCACTCATAGTAAGAATTTAACAGGAATTATAAGTTCCTTGGCCTGTTGTTTGAGTAATCGCATTATTCAATCTGTTCCAAAGATTGAATAAAAGTTAATTTTCTGTTGATAATTTTTATTATGGCAACATGCTCCTATGATCTGCAAAACCATGGAAAACAACTGCTTTCATCTACATTCATTTAAATATAAATGCAACTGGAAATAAATATGTAAATATATATACAGGTGGAAAAACATAAATATATTAATACATATACAGCAATAAATACAAAGGAAAATCTAATTTAGGTTAGAAGAAAATATTTTTATATCTATATTTGATAATGATAATCCATATTTAATAATTTAATCAACCATGAATTAATGAAAAATAATAAAAAAAAAATTCTGTGTTGATTTTTTTCATTTATTAGTTTATGTATTTCCTTTTTATACATTTAGTAATATATTTAGTTCTGTTCTCTTTTGTTTATATGTTTGCTTTTGTCCACATTCATTTAAATATAACTGGAAATAAATATGTCAATTAATAAATACACACAAAAAACAGCAATATATGTGATTATTGTCAATTCAAACATCATTTCAGATAATTTCTGATCATTCAAATATGAAAACAAATCACAGGGACAGACCTATTTATATATTATATGGTCATCACCTATATTTGATAATGATAATATATATGTCTATATATTTATAGTATCATTATCAAATCAGGAAACATCATGGAGGTCATCGACTCATCTAAAGAAAGATCAGACTTCCCACCAGCAGTGAGCTCGCTGGGCATCTCTGCAGCTGTGCAGATGTTCAGTGTTGTTTCAGCAGAGATGAACAGAGATGCTTCACTTCCTCCTCTCGTGTCTGACACCTTCCTCTTCCCCGCTGGACTCCTCTTCCTCCCATTCTCCTCCGGAACAGAGCGGCGTGGGTGGGAGGGAGACACGCACAGCCTCTCTACGGGAACAGACTTCAACCAAACACGACCAGCAAACACATTATCATCTGCATAGAGAGTGTATAGGCAAATTCTACGGTAGTGGAGGAGAGAAAATAGAAAAACTATGTTGTGGTGCATGCAAATTGCAGATGCAAACAAGCTCCCGGTATTGTTGGAGACTGTGTTCAATGAAAGAAGTCATTGCTTGTTTCAGCTGACGCCCAAAAGTGACATTTGTGTCTGTTCACATGTCAATCAAGAATAATTTGTTGGTCAAGCAAAACAAGGAAGAAGTGGGATGGTGCTGAAGAGCCACAAAATCCACAGATCAAGATTGTTCCCCAACTTTAACCTTTAAGTAAGGACTTTAACCCAAATCAAGATGTTTTTCAAACCTTAACTAAGCAGTTATTTTAACCTAAACCATTATTTTCTCACAACCTCATCACGTCATGGAAGTGATTTATATGTAACGCTGATAAAGAGTGGCATCAGATCAGGAAACTCTTCTTACAAAAGGACCACTGTTTATTTTTTTCATTTATTTTCAAATGTCCAGAAAATTAAACCTTAATTGAAACTAGCTAACGTCTGTACCCAGGAAAATGTAAACATCAGCTCTTCTGACATAAATCGGAAAAACGACCCGATCACAGGAATAAAGAATAACTTCTAAAAACAGCGGCGTAAAATAAAGACGTCACTATTAAATAGAGATTCTTTCTTAACCAGTTAAAAACTCCATAAAGTGTTTTTAATACAGTGAGATTTTACTTCAAGCAAACTTCCTCCAAATAGTTCAAAAACACGTTGTTGTGAAAGCACAGGAAGTTCTCCGTTTATAGAAGTTAAGTTAAAGCTAAATTAATACAAAATGAACCAAAGATATACATTCAGGTTGTCAGCCAAAATGGACAATAAATCTTCACATTATTTTCACTTAATGCTTTCTCATTTTGCATCTTTTATATTGTTGTTATGTGATACGATGTGCATGCAGAGCCAGGTGGAAGGTGGTAGGTTATATTTGGGGGGGGCGAGAGGAAGAAAGACTGTCAGACTAAAAATGGAAAGAAGTGAAGCTGAAAAAGGACAAAGTGAGAATGTTTGTCCAACAGTCTGAAACACATCCTGTTATCTGCTGACAGACAGACAGACAGACAGACAGACAGTGGAGAGTGAGACAAACAAATACACACAACAGAGAGCAGATACGCCATACTGGAAAAATGTAAAATTGCAAAAACAGAGTTAATAATCTCTTAAAGTCTTTGACATTAAAGTTTTGAGGAACTAAAACGTTAGAGAGTATTTAAAAGATTAATCTTGTGATTTTCTTTGTGTTTATTGATAAATGCACAGCCAGAACAAAGAAAACATGATACCTGCTAAAGATCAGCATGTTGTCTGCAGAGTTGAGTTAGAGAGAGAGAGGGCAAGAGAGAGAGAGAGAGAGAGAGAGAGAGAGAGAGAGAGAGAGAGAGAGAGAGAGCTAAGAGAGAGAGAGAGAGAGAGAGTAACTCCTCCACAGACTCTAATAGTGCTGAAACTCTCAGCTGTGAATCAAACTTCAGATGAGTTTCCTTCAGTGCAGAGTTAAATAACAGCTGCAGGCAACATCTGTATGGGAACCTGACTGAACACCAGACTGATTATATGGTGAGTCGACTCTTTCAGATGCATAACTACATTTTATTTTCATGTTATGAAATGCTTTTTGCAGCTAAGCTTCTATTTAATGAAGGTGGTGATTGTGTTATTTTATAGGCTCACTCTCTGTATGCATTCATGTTAAATCATAACATGGGAAGGTAGATGAAACACTACACACACACAACTCATGGAGGACTAACTGTGAAATTTAAAAAATAGAGTGATCATTTTAAAAAAAAGTCATGAGAATGAAGTTTTAGTTTTTGCAAGACAAAAGTTGAGGAAGAAAATATGAGGAGGAGAATCCCAGTATGATGATCACAGGTAAATTTGGCACAGAAACCAAATAATTCAAAAGTCCATGAGGTCGATGCAAGAAAGAAAAGTTTCATCATCATAGAAATAAAATGGAAACAGACTTTGAGATATATTTCAGGCCAGGAACTATAGCTTCATACTGATTTAAACTATCATGAATTATATATAAATCGTACATAAAATCACAGCTGCTGCTTACAATTGTTTACATTCATGAATAATTATCTTCTTAATTAATCTTGATTTGATGTGGTGTCGCCTAAAAACAGAAAGAAGCTTCGTCCTCAGGTCCTTCGTCCTTACACTGATGCGTAAGAGGAGAAGGTTAGAGGAAGTGTTTGTGGCAGTGACATAATTCTGATGTGGTTTATTTGTTTAAATGTGGTGTTATAATGAGCTTACATGCTCTATCCAGCTGCATGCAAACAGTACAGTAACATGTTCCTATGAGCTGCACACAGCTTCGAGTGTCACCTACATTTCCGGTGACATTATGACTAATTCTCCAAATATCACATGTTTAAAAGCACAACTTTATCCTGTCATAATATTAGGGTTAGTGTTAGTTTTTCCTCAAACAACTGTGACCTTTTTCTGGAATTATTAGACTTTATCCCCAGTGGCCCCGGTACTTTTTTTAGAAAACAAAGCAAGAGTTTAAATAATCTTCTCATAGTCCATCCTTTGGATAGAAAACAACGCAGGACGAGGCACTTTTAATTCAAGTAGAACGCCGTATGCTCACATTACCACAGAAAAACTAGAAATACACTTCCAGTTAAAGTTGAGATCAGAGTATAAAATAACTCCAGTAATAATATAACTCCAGAAGTATTTCAGTTTACGAGCTGCTTTACGGAGCTGATATGTGCTTGAGTAAATGTAACTTTAGTTAAATTCATAATAAATAATAATAAATATAATCAGCAAATAGATTTTGAGGTAACAATTAACACTGTTTGTGTTTGTTTAGCTGCAGTAACAGGAAACTCCCTGAGCTCACTTATTTAAAAAGCTGTCTCCCAAAAGCCGATATGGATGCCAGATACATTTCCAGTAAGTTTCATTTGATTAACAAATGACTAATAACAAGTGACTAGTGTTCTGCAGGTACTCTTACATTTTCTTCCTCTGAAAATTCACAACAGCTCAGATAAAACAGCAAACATGATTATTGCATCACTTCCTGTTCCAGTTAATTTCTAAGAGGCCGAAAGCAGAACTTGCTTTTTCTGCTGCTGATCCTCTATCTGTACAATCTGAATTGCCAATGAGAAGTATAAGTCAGCCTCGAAAAATGCCCAAAACAAAATTCTGTGTATCAGCAGAATTTTAGTCTGCATCAGCTTAATAACAAAATTAAATGTCCTGATCTCTTTCATAGTCACCAGAGAGGAAGTCATTTAGAATTTAATGCGATCAAAACCTTTCCTCTAGCATCCTGTAGTGTCTAGCATAACTTGCAAACATTATCAGTGGTTGCCATCAGACCAGTTGTCCAAAAAATCACTGAGGTGTCATTTCTTTTAAAAATGGTTCTTGGTTGGTTGCATTAACCCCTCTGAGGAGTCTTGGGTTGTTGGTTGCATGTGTGAGTCCTGGAAACTGGCTGTAATCTGATTGTGGGTTTATCACTGACGCACTGAGTGGGAAGGGATCTGTTATGATCTGAAAGTCACTTTACTTGACAAGCCACAGCTGTTTCATGTAAAATAATGTTTGCAGTGTAAACACAGGAAGTCTGGAGACTGGAGGACGACCCTGAAGTCACGATATTTTTAAAGATATTCACCTGACATATCTAGAAATTAGAGTCAGATCATCACAGGTGGGGACTGTTCACCTGAAGATCACTTTAACTTTTACCTCTGTAAAGATCAACTGGTGATTTGACTTCTTGGGATTCAGAGTAAATGTGATGATTTGAAGTGGAAACAGCAGCAGTCACAAGTTTGAGATGGGATTGGGTCGAGACATGGGCTAAAAATAACTGGATCAGGGGAGGAAAACAAAAGGCAGGCTGGTGTCGTCCTCCTCTGACAGTGCTGACTGGAAATGTCCTGTTTTTATAAGAGTGGATGAGGGAGGAGTGAAGTGTGTGTTGGACTGGGATGAACTGATGGCGAGAGGGGAAGTGTGTGTGAACAGCAGGACAAACAGGAGTTCAAGACACTTTTTATTTGTGCACGTGTCCCCGTGTAAACACAGCGCTGTGTGTTCGGTTCATGAACATAAAAGGCTTCTTTGGGGAGTTTCAACAGAACAGCACAGACGGAAGCTGCTTTCGTGACTCCTTTGTTCATATTCAAATGTAAAGGGAGTTATTTAGAGCCCACGCCTCTGTGAAGCTGTAATGCTGATATAAAGATTGATTTAAACCCTATGGTCAGTCAGTCCACGACTTTGGTTTAGACATTCATGATTCTCATAGGATAAATTGACTTTTCATCCAGCACACATGGTAAACTCATGAGTCTGTTGTTTGAATGGCATCAAGAAGAAGCAGAAATCCATAGCCAACAGAATTTTCTGTCAAATTAATCCACAATCCCAGAAACAGAGTATGATTTTATTTATCTAAATGTAAAAGAGACATGGATATACAAAGCACTGTACATGATCACTGTTCAAACTGCGCTGCTTGTGTGTTTCCAGGGATGGATGACCTCAACTCCACCCGTCTCCCCACCAACCAATCAGACTTCAGCAGCGTCTTCTCCCACCATGTCCTCCCACCACTCTATTTTGTGATCTGCGTTGTGGGGTTGTGCCTGAATCTCGTGGCCGCCTGGATCTTCTTCAGAGTGCCCTGTGATTCAGGCCTGGTGGTCTATCTGAAGAACATGGTGGTGGCTGACCTCCTCATGCTGATCACCTTCCCCTTCAGGATGGCGGCTCAGCTCGGCCTGGGCGGCTGGCGGCTGCATGTGATCATCTGCCGCTACACCGCCGTGCTCTTCTACTCCTCCATGTATGTGGGCATCCTCTTCATAGGCCTCATCAGCCTCGAGCGCTACGTCAAGATCGTCAGACACACCTCCTCCTCCACCTCCTCCTCCTCCTTCGCCTCCAGGTCCAGGTTCAGCAGGGCGTCCGTGCTGCACCTCCTGCAGAGCGCAGAGCGTTGGCTTCGCCCGGATGCTGGCGGTCCTCACCTGGTGCCTCCTCCTCCTCTGCGTCCTGCCCAACGCCATATTGACCAGCCAGCCGGCCCACGAGGGGAACGCAAGCAGCAAAGCACTGCATGCAGCTGAAGACACCGCTGGGAGTGCAGTGGCATCGGGTGTCCACCCTTTTCAATGTCGGCCTGTTTTGGGTGACCCTGCTGGTTATTGCCTTCTGCTACGCCTCCATCGCCTGCCGGGTCTACCAGTCTTACCGCCGTGTGCGCTGCAACAACAGTGACGTCTGCCGTAAGTCTAACCGCAGCATCTTCAGCATCCTGGTAGTTTTCTTTATCTGCTTTGTGCCGTACCATGTCTGCCGCGTGCCGTACACTCTGAGCCAGATGCCGGGGTCGGACTTCAGCCGAAACACCCGCTTCGTGCTGTTCCAGATGAAGGAGGGGACGCTCTTCCTGTCGGCGCTCAACGTCTGCCTCGACCCTATTGTCTACTTCCTGATGTGCCGAACTTTCAGAGAGTCTCTTCTGAGGAAACTGTCAGGAAGAGAAAGAAGGAGATCCCTGACCACTGCCCAGAGTCTGAGTAACATTTAGGTGGAGAGGAGAGGAAGCACGAAAGAGGAGACAAGGAGAGGAGACAAGGAGAGGAAATAAGATGAGGAGAGACCTAACCTTAACCTCCCTAAAGTGTCTTTTGTGAACAATGTAGGAATAATTAGAATAAAAGAAGCGATGACACTGGATGCAACATCTTTATATGTTTTTCTGGAAGTAAATATATATTTTTACTTCAAGATCGAAAATGTAAACTAATTTGGGTTGATGTGTCATTAATGCAGGAATTTTCAACCTACAATCTTTCTAATTCTTGCCATAATGTGATATTTTCTGATAGAAATGTATATAAATGTGGAACTATGTATGTATAACCATGAGTAAATATCATTATGTGTCATTAAATAATATGTATATAATATGTAGGATTTGTGTAGTTTCAGTTTTATTTTATTTATTTGTTTGTTAAATGTTAAAAGTCTAAAGACATGAAAGGAAAATAAGAGAAAGGAAAGGAAAGAAAGAATGGAAAGAAAGCAAAGGAAGTGCTGATATAGAAGTGAAACTGCTCTCTGATGACTGGGCATCAAACATGCGAGGTCAGACTGCTGGTGGCTCGTTATCACGTTACTGCTGTTTAACTTTTCAGTAAATTCAGCTGATTTGGTTTTGTGGCTTTGAGGTCATGTGTTACTCTTCCCTCTGCGTCAGTGGACTCTTAATCATTTTGTGTCTGTGCTGAGGGTGTTTTAAATTGGTGTTGAGACTGAAGCTGACTCTGAGCTCATATGGCAGGAAAACCTGGAGGGAATAATCTAAACTGAGGACAGATTATGTGACGACAACAAAAATGATATTCCATGATTTTTACTCCAAAATGAGCCAGTGCAAGACCTGGACACGTTTTCATTTACTAGATATTAATTCACCGTATCGTTTTCATCACTGTAATTGATGTGCTGATGCCCTTTTTGGTTTTGAACATCACAGTTACATTGGTTGCTCTCATAATGGAATAAAAGTCATTTTAGTTTTTTGTCTTTTCAGTCTTCAATTGGGCCAATTTACTGTGTTACCTTCAGCTTCATACATTACTCTTTAAGTTCCTGTAATGGAAAAAGTCCTAAAGGTTCAGTTTTGGATCAGTGCTGTTTACTTTTTTTATTTTAAGTTACTTTAAATATCTGAAATCACTTCACAGGCTTTCACACTTCACAACTACAAAGGACATTTTCTTGTGTGTTTAAATATATTCCTTGGATAACCACATCACATGCTTCAGTATTAATTAATCCATGCACTGGAATGATTTTGGTCTAGGAGAACCCCAGGTAATATAAGTAAGGCCTGGACTGAAACACAGCTTTAGTTCATTTATAACAATTTGCTTGATTTCTGTATATTTAGGTCCTTCAAACTTTCAGTAACTTAGTGATGAGCGCCGTCTTCCTGTTGATTTTCATGGTGCTCACCTGCTCGTTGCTGCTCCTCCTCTCAGAGTTGGTTCCATCTGTTGCAGTCTGTGTGGAGCTGAACACTTTCCTCAGGCTCAGCTGGGCCCGGAAAGCCTTGCAGAAGATGAAATAGATGAGCGGGTCCAGGCAGACGTTGAGAACCGACACCATGATGGTAATTTCTTTCAGGTAGAAGAAGATGCAGCCTGCACTTTTCTGCCCCCTTAGGAAAGCGTAGGGTAGGCGAACCAGGTGGTAAGGGACAAAGCACACGCAGAAGATATTGACCAGCACCAGCATGTTCCTACGTGACTTGGCGAGCTTCTTGGAGCTGGAAGATGCCGGCTGCCTCTGCTGTGCCACCGACAGCCTGCGGGAGGTGTTGTAATAGAAGAAGACCAGAGAGACGAGTACCAGCAGGAAGATGGCAGCGGAGGAGGAGTGGATGATTTTGTAGAACAGGCTGACCTGTTCACTGTGCAGTGCGTCACAGCTCATTGTGTATGATACAGATTGTAATGGTTCCTGGGTGAGGATTGACAGGATGATGTAAGTGGTCGTTATGGCCAACAGGAGAACCCAGGTTACCATGGAGATAATGTGGGCTGCTCGCACCGTCTGCAGGACGTGAGTTCCTAAAGGATGGACGATCTTTAGATACCTGGAGAGAGGAGAGGCAGCGTCAGGAGATGAATCATTATCAACCCCATCACCAGAAAAGACTGTCGATATTGGACGATTCTGCAAAACGTCCAGCTTCCAACAGCTTAAAAATTCTTTGCTTCTACAATTTGTGTACATGACAACTGCAGAGAAACACCACCCAGACCTCCACATCACTTCCTGCACAGACGTTAACAACACTGGACATAAGTCATGGTGTGCAGAATATGGACATAATACTGGATGTCTGATAACTTCTAGACACATTAACATGTAATTCTGTTCAGCATTCAGCAACTTCTTCTAAAATCCAGACTTAAAATTTGTTTACTGGTTTTGACACTGGATGCCGAGTACATGATGTGGTTGACATTCAAGTACTCATGAAATCACTTTTGTTCAACAACTAATGACAGAAATGCACATCTCTCTCTGAAACACTAAATAGTTTTATATTTTCTGCATTTTAACAAGAGAGAAAAGAACAGAAAAAAGTGTTTATATTTGTGTTGACAGTCACAAAGTCAAATAAGAAAGTTTCTAACAAACCAACAAGTAGATATGCAACAAACATTTGTGATTTAACATGCAATGCATGTAAATGGTTCACATTTACCACATTGGCTGTAATAAACAATGGCAGTTGTTATTAGTTGTTAAACAGTATCTCCCCAGTACTGTCACTGTATTGGATGGCTATCTTTCACCATGATGTTCCCAAACTGATGTTCTCCCACAATACCACCCAATCAAGCTATTCATCTTCTCTCAATGTCAAGTTGCTGTCTAGCCCAGTCCTACCTGTTAGCTGCGATGTAACCCATGAACAAGATGCTGGCGTACATGTTCAGGTAGAAGGCGGAGGTTCCAAAGTTACAAAAGACCAGGTGAGCAGAGACGGAGGTGCTGTAGTTGGAAATTCGAATGAGAAGACAAAGGCTGATCAGAAAGTCGGCGGCCGCCAGGTTCTTCAGGTAGATGGTCATACTGGATGCCTTCTGCTGAGCCTGGCAGAAGTAAAACTTCAGGGTGAAACCATTGAGGAGCAAACCCACCTGCAGAGAAGACACGAATTAGACAGGAAGTGGATTTACAACAGAACATTTGATGGTTTGAGTCAGGTCTTCAGGAAATTGTAACAACAAATGAGAATGTTTCCTCAGACAGGAAAAAGGGAATCTGAATATTTGGCACTCACCAGAAACACCAAACTGTAGACCAGTATAAAGAAAATATTGGCCAAGGTGTCGGCCTGATCACAGGGAGCCAAATCACTGATGTTCATCTGGTTGGACTCTGAGCACATGTTTCTGGATCTTCTACAAGAGTTGAAGGAGTTGTTTTTTTTTTTTTTATTAATTGTGACAAAGTGGCTTAAGCATCGTCAGGCTGCATACAGGAAGTGGTTAAAGCATAAAGGGAAGTGACAGATCACCACACAGCAGAGAAAACCGCAAAAGTATCAAGATGAACATTTGACACTCAGTAAGAAAGCAAGAAAGCAAGAAAGCAAGAAAGCGTGTTCATTATTCATCATTTTGCTATGAAAAACTTTTAAACGTTTAGTGTGTCTGAAGAGATGAGGGACATCCAAGGGCTCAACACATGTAAAGCATATTTATATTAAGGTTTAGCTAATTGTTCTTAATATTAAAGGAGTCCGCAGGTATTTAGTGTTAACAGTAGTCACATAGTCAGTTTCTTTCATTTGAACATGATGAGTGTGAAGTCAAGTTTATTATCTATAGTTTGTTAGAAATTTGTCTTAATAATAGTAATGCCGTCTTAAAAGCTAAATCTACAGGAAACTACAGGAACTTCAGGAAAAGCTGATACACTGAGTAGATTAAAAAGAGTAATACGGAATATGTCCTAATCAAAAATCCTTTGATTAAAGGTAATTTGATCTTTAAAGCCATTTTGAGGCAATACTCATAGAAAGTAATCAGTCATACAGAATATCACGTCATCAGTAAAGAAATTCATAATACGTCCATGTTCAGCAATATATTACCAGCTAGTAACACCTGAATAACACCTGTACTCACCTGTCTGTATTTCTGTGTGAATCTCTGATGGGAAAAACAATTTGACTTCTTTGTCCTCCGTGTTTTCATGAAACACTGAAGAGACATAGAGGGGGAGGAGGAGCTGCAGAGAAACACTAATGTGGTTATAACACTGCTATTGTTATTGTGTGAGATTATATCTGTGCTCTTTTTCTTTAATGTCTATGCTGAGAAGTGGCTGAGAAGTTTGCAGCAACATTTTTGTTCCCATGAATTACTTGGTCATATCTTTAAAATGAACAGCAGCCTTAAAGATCAAGATATACATACACACACACACAATGAATAAATTCTTTATTCTTTCTATTACATCACATAAAACATGATTCTCTCTAGGTATTTCTAGGACTCCGTCTAGAAAAGATGTGCCATCAGATATATATGTTGGGTGAAGGCCTTTTTTGCTTCCTACGTAAGGCCAAACAGTGAATTGTGTAGGCCCCCACTTCCCAAAGATTATTCATGACAAATTATGAGCAGACACTTTGGGTACCAAGAAGGCGAGTCTGGCATAATGTCTCAACTGCATATGGGTGTGCAGGAGAAATAACAATAGTAAAATAGTAAAAGTGAGTTGACCCACCTTGTCATTCGTGTCAGGTTTTTAAGACTAAATCATAATGCTTAGGTTGATGCTATCATTGGCTACCATTGTCTTCTCAGTTACTGTCCTTCAAGAAAAGTGTTTACTCTACTCTTTAGCGTGCTCTTTATATTAAAATTATAGATGTGGGCTCCCTGGCTATAAACAGGTTATGGTTCAGCCTGGCATTGTGCAGTTGCAGGATGTGGTTTGTGGTTTGAGTAAACTCTTTGTCTTCTTTTTCTGCCATTGTGCATTTACACCTTATTGGTCTTTTACTTTTACTCACCTTCACCTTTTTATCCTTTCATGAGGATATCACCTCCCTGTTTCTACCAGAGTCTGCAATGACTTGTTTTTAGCCACAGTAGTGAGCTAGTGTTCAAAAAGCTCTGGTTGTATTTTTTAAATTAATCTGGACATCACTTTGAGAGACAGATGGCAAAAACACCCCCTGCTCTATATTTACTGCTTCCGCTTTCTCACCTTTAGCCTGCTGGGGCAACCAAGAGTTACCAGCCTGTCTACTCAAAGATAAGACATCCACATTTCCTTTTATTATCTCATTTCTTTTGATTGTCTTTCCCAGTTAAATATTTGCTTTTATCAGTATTTGTGGCAGCCGCGCCCTAAGTTTATTATCATGAACTAATATCACGATCTATCACGATTTTGTATTTAATAAAGTTGGGAAAAAGTGAATTTCCTTACACTTCATAGGTGTAAACAGACACACACTGTTGTAGTCACTGTATCGTTCACCAGCTGATATAAAATGATATAAAAGATCAAACATTTGGAAAAAAGGAGACGGATAAAGAGGTCGTCAGCTTTCCATATGTAGCAATCATCTGTACCAATTGTAAAGGCAGACATAATTACGTAATCATCAACATAAATTGTATTAAGTGTAGTTATAACAGCCTGCAGACAGCTCTGGTGAACACTTTCTTATTAAAACGAAAAGAAAAAAGGAAAGAGAAATAACAGATGTATGAAATAAGAGACAACTGATAAAGAAAATTCATCCAAAACATGTAAAAATATATAATTGTTTTGTTCTTGTTGTAAAATGACAGTTAAATGAATCCTTATCAGTACTTTCATGGGAGGTGAACACAGCAGCATGCTCACAGCAGAGTAGTAACACAATGTGACCACTGGAGGCCAGTGTAAACTCATGATTATCAAAGCTCTCATGGCAATTAGCTTTACCAAGTTTAAAGGCAAACACAGCAGCACACTATCAGTTCCTCTGAAGTCTTTCAAGATAAAGGTTCGAAAATACACAAAGGTGTTTTTATGCTCTGTGACAGAACAGTGAACATATTTGATTATAAATGCTCTATTTAGTTATGCTTTACACTTGTTACAGCAGTAAACATGGCTGCAGTTATGTCATGCTGCCACAGTGGGGCAGTGTGAAATATGACTATACAAGTATGTATGCAAATATGATTTTAAACACTTATTAATACTGTAATCCCTATAACTACTGCTACTGCTGTAACTTCTACTGATAGTACTACATCAGTAATACGATAATACTATATCTGCTAAACCCACATTGATCTGCTGCTGCTCTCTTCCTCCTCACGGTTTATTTGGGAAGAATCCCTCGAGATAAACTTCCTCTATCAGGTGCAAATAAGAATGATGTTCCTGAAACTTGCTCTGACATGTTTTCCCTTTAACACAGAGAGATATCGTCCCAACCCAGCTTTAATGTTTTTCTCTAACATTTAAACAGAGCAGGCTGAGGGGGCCAGTCAGCTGAATGATCTTGTATACATGAGCATTATGTGGCATTCACTGACCTCCTTATAGATGTGTTTGCATGTAGGGTTTCTTTTACTGTTCTGCAGTAAAAGGAATAAATCAAACTTGAATTGTCCACAATTGTAAATACCAAACATTTTTAACCCGGCGGCAGTATGGGGGGGCTTGTGAACAGGAGACCAGAGCTGGTGTCTCTTCACAAACCAGCAATTAATGTTTGTTTTTAAAAACACAATATCTCATAACTTTGACAGGTTGTTTTAGCATTTTAGCTGACTAAAACTAAAGTGTATTTGTCACCAGCGTGATTTTAACTAAACCTTATTGCCATACGAGAACAGTGGTCAACATTTTACTTGAAATTCACCTGTTTCACCTGCATTTACAAGTAGTTTATTATAAAAGTATTTTGCAACATATTTTATATTATTACAACTGTGTTTTATAATTTCATTCATTATCTGTTCATACAACATCTAATTCTAATCCAGTAAGTTTGTTTATATTGCGTCTTTCAGGAGCAGATGTGGTAAACATTAATAAATATCTGTGTATTTGTGTTTGACTTGCAAATGAACACTGGTGTAACACACAATGTCTGCAGCAGAGTTATAACTACAGCAGTGTTTCTCTGCAGCTCTTCCTCCTACCCCTCCCTCTCTGTTTTTCTTCAGTCTATCATATGAACACCGTGCAGAAGGAAGTCGAGCAGTTTTTCCATCAAAAATTCATACTGACGCACACAGACAGGTGAGTGCTGCAGGTAACTTTGTACTTCCACTAGTCTTAGTAATACTATAAATTAAAACTATATTTACACACAGAGGTTTGTTTGTTAACTGATCTGAAGGGAAAACCCCTAGTATACCTAGAAACTCTTGATTTCATGTTGTTGAAGTATCAGTAGTAAAAATACAGAAGTATTCTCAGCTCGAGGTAGTTAGACCAGAAAACTACTAACTTTACTGCTGATGCTTGAACCGTTGGTCTTATCTGAATGCTTTTTAAATATTTGTTAACACACCTGAGTAAAAAAACAACAACCAATGATTGAAGTTCAGAAGAGAATAATTTTCTGTCTTGTCATGTTAGTGATTTCAGGCAACAGAGGGAGGACGACCCCCGTGCACACACACACAAGACAAGCAGGTAAACTGAAATTTACTTAAGACACTGGTCAAAAAAATGCTCACAGGTTAGCAACAGGATACCAGGGTTGCAGGTCAGGAACAGGTTAAAATGCAATGAACAGTTACAGGTGACTGAGAGGCTTTGAGCAACAATAACAACACTGATGGCAGGGAATGATAAATACCCTGCAGGACTGATGAGGAAATGTGGAAAGAGGTTTAGCAGGTGGAAGAGGCTGTGGTTATTTGGTGGATGGATGGAGGATTGTAATGCCGAAGCCTCAGGGGGGTGTGGGAATGTGGCAGAATGAGAAAAACATGACTTATGTTTTTACCCGCTTAGTGTTGCAGCTTCTGCTAAACATGTGGCACATTTGAAAACTGTCTAACGGCATCTAACTCTATAAGTTTTCAGTGTTTTGATTTCTGTTGCTAACATTAATACTTAAATATTTGGGTGGCATTTCCAGCCATGATCATTAAATGAACAGCTGCTCTCTGTCGCGGATTTCTAACTGGGTCACAGTGATGGGAACTAGAAGTTGTTGACCACAGGTGGTTTCATAAATATGGTAACTGTTGTGTAAAAATGAGTCTAAGAAAAGAGGAAGAAAAGAAGAACAAAAGAAAACTAAGTAAAAAAAAGTCTCAGTCTTTGGTCTTGTAAATTAAATGTGTGTTAGTTTGTGTGTGGCTGCATGTCAGTCTTCCTGTGAGCCTAGAGCAGCCATTAACTCACTGTCCCATCATGCACTGCAGAGACAAACTGTGCAGTGAAAACACTGAGGGGGCTGATTCTTGTGGCTGATAGATGACACAGATGGTATGGATAAAAAAAAATCATCATGCATCAATTATAATTATAGCATGTTGCGTAAAACACCACGAAGTCTCTGACTTTAAGTTTAGATTTCCTGAGCTGTGGTGTGGGATAATTTTAGCAGTTTTTACTAATCAGGCTATGGCAGCTTTGTGATGGTACTTTTCATGGGTGCAATTTAAATTCAGTTTAAAATAAACAATGATTATCTATTGAATTTAAAAAGTTTATTAACTTAGCGTACTGGGCAATGGATGCACACCTCATTTGTATTTCAGATTCAGCCAAGCCACAGTTTAAAAAGTGTTATATTTGAAAATGTGTAAAGTGAAAGATGGGGGAGTCAGTGTGAATGGGCCTAATGCAGCTGATAAAATTGATAACAGTATTGTTATCAATAACTTACAGGTGCTGAGTGTGATTGAGTTTGTCAGTAGATTTATATCACTGTGCCAACACAGCTAGTTCAAAGTTCATGACTTGGACCCTAACCCTGAATATGGTCAGAAATATTTTTTATTCTTCATCCAAAAACATATAGTATATGCAGTGATGTATAGTACAATAAGTAATTAGGATTAGTTATTTGGAGTAAATTTAGAGGATAGAACACGGTTTGCATAATACATTTTTATTTGCTTCGAGCATTTGACTCCTTCACGCCCATGATTTTCTAGTAAATAAGCCCATGTATTTGTCACTGTTAATGTCGGCCTACTTAAATGTTCTAGAAAATAAGAGACTGACCAACAATGGTCATGTGTATGGATGTAGCCTATTTAATTATGTCTTGGTGTATTATTACATATAAAACATTTCATACATTACCAGCACGTTGTAACCACCCTGTTAAAATCTTAGAAACCATCACTGCTTGGTGGGTTTAAAGCAGTTTATTCCTGTTTCTCAATGTGTTTTCATGCACAATCTATAATTGAGTTGCAACCTCTGGCATTTACTGTATGTAAACCAAACCAGCAGCTTCCCTTTGAAAGGAATCATTGATTAGATCTGATTGGTACTCCGATCAGCTCCACCATGTAGGCTATGTTTTTATCATCACATTTTTTATATCACATTTTATATCATATTGAGCCATGACATAGTGTTATACTTCTAAAAGATCATCAGAAAAACATTGCATTGTCTTTCTAAATGAAGAAATGTGCTTGTGTGTCCTGGAGCTCATTCTGAGCTGATTCAGATGTCTGACTGCTGTGTATTTTAGTGTTGAGGTTTTCTCTGCTGCTGCTGTGGTGTTCTGTCACTTCCCTTTCAGCTTTAACCAGTTCCTGTGTGAAGACTGATGGTGTTTAAACCTGTTTTGAACACTTAAATCAACTCTTTTAGAAGATCCAGAAACATGAGTGACCTTCAGGGAGTGGGAGTGACCATATCCTTCAACAAGTCCTTAGAGTCCAATGTCAGTAACTCGACTCACTGCGATCACATCAACACCTCGTCCCACATTTTATTCATGCTGGTCTACAGTTTGGTGTTTCTGGTGAGTCTCAAACATTCCGATTTCATAAAGAATAAACCCAAACAGTCAGATCCAACCCGGACTGCAGATGTTATAAATCCACTTCCTGTCTTCTTCGTGTCTCCTCTGCAGGTGGGTTTGATCCTCAACGGCTTCACCCTAAAGGTTTACTTCTGCCAGGCTCAGCAGCAGGCATCCAGCAGCGTGACCATCTACCTGAAGAACCTGGCGGCCGCCGACTTCCTGATCAGCCTTTGTCTCCCCATCCGAATCACAAACTATGCCAGCAGCTCGGTCTCCATCCGACAGGTTTACTGCAACTTTGGAGCCTCCGCCTTCTACCTGAACATGTATGCCAGCATCTTGTTCATGGGCTACATCGCAGCTAACAGGTAGGACTGGGCTGGATAGCAACTTGGCATTGAGAGAAGATGAATAGCTTGATTGGGTGGTATTGTGGGAAAGTTTAGGGACATCATGGTGAAAGATAGCCATCCAATACAGTGAGAGTACAGGGGAGATACTGTTTAACAACTAATAACAACTGCCATTGTTTATTACAGCCAATGTGGTAAATGTGAACCATTTACATGCATTGCATGTTAAATCACATGCAATGTGATATTTGACTTTGTGACTGTCAACACAAACATAAACACTTTTTTCTGTTCTTTTCTCTTTTGTTAAAATGCAGAAAACATAAAACTATTTAGTGTTTCAGAGAGAGATGTCCATTTCTGTTCTTAGTTGTTGAACAAAAGTGATCTCATGAGTACTTGAATGTCAACCACATCATGTACTCGGCATCCAGTGTCAAAACCAGTAAACAAATTTTAAGTCTGGATTTTAGAAGAAGTTGCTGAATGCTGAACAGAATTACATGTTAATGTGTCTAGAAGTTATAAGACATTCAGTATTATGTCCATATTCTGCACAGCATGACTTATGTCCAATGCCAGTCATTAACGTCTGTGCAGGAAGTGATGTGGAGGTCTGGATGGTGTTTCTCTGTAGTTGCCAAGTACACAAATTGTAGAAGCAAAGAATTTTTAAGCTGTTGGAAGTTGACATTTTGCAGAATCGTCCAATATCGACAGTCTTTTCTGGTGATGGAGCTGATAATGATTCATCTATTGATTCTGCAGGTGGAGAAGTTTGATGTTGGCTGGTGTCAGATTCAATTTGGTTTCTTGACCTGATTTGCTTCCAAGTTGTCTTTGTGAAGATGGATGGAAATGTTTAAGGGAAAACTCTGAGGAGTACAGTGTAATTTTCAGATTAATACCACTCTCTGTGTGCTGAATGTGATGGTAGCTTGGTTTAACATAAAGACAGAATACAAGAGGATTCCTGTGTATCAGTGTACAATTATAGTCAGTAAGTGGGATGTGGTTTCAGTATGAAAGTCTTTTGGTGGGTGCTTGGCGTCACTCTAGCCATCTTAGTCAAAGTTGTGCAGTCATTTCAAAGAAACCAAATGTGTTATTGCGCTTTTGCATCATATGTCATGCTTATTAAGGTCAGGTTAAAGACATTTTACAGGAAGGAGTGGTTTATTTTCTTATCAGTGCTGCTACCCAGCAGCTGGTTGATGTTTGTATATGTTGAAAAAAGGTGAGGTTTTTCCCTCCTCATTTTGATAGAGAAGAGAACCTGAATCAACATGTCAGACAGTAAATAATAGTATCAGTAAATTTCTAACCTGCATTTGGCTGCAAATCTGAGATGTCTGTCAAGAAAACAAACTACAAACAAGTTTTTGGGCGTTTCTTAATGACAATGATGAGTTAAAAAACCTCAGACTCTCAGTTCTGTTTGTCGACTGCCAGGAGTGAAACAGGATAACTGAACCCTATGGCTTTGAATGGACTATAAATATTTAGTCTCAGATGCTGCACTGAGCAGGTTTTTGTGTCATTATAAGGATGTGAGACTTGTACAGTCTGATGTGCTTAAAAACTATAAGGATGTGGTTTGCAAATTCCGACAAACATGCTGCAGTATTGAGTCATTGCTTCATTTGAGACCCAGTAGTTTTACTTCTGTCGTGTTTCAGTTCAGAGGGTCACAGATGCACAAATCTGAACTCCGCTGCATGTTGATGTATTTACTGGTAGCTGGCTGCAGCTGCAGGTGTGTAAACTTATTCAGATGTAGCTCCAAACTATTTGCACTAAATTTCATGTTTCTGTTTCTGTGCAAACAAGAAGCTGTTTTCATTATTAAAAATATTCTGTGTATTTATCATGTGTGCTCAGGATAGAAATATCAGAATTAAATATAAATCATCATTGTTAAAACAATGTGATAAGGACTGCTGAGGGGTGAAAATTTTAATTGATAAACTGACGCTTTTTGACCTCAGCCAGACATCAGTCCAAGATTAAATCATGAATTGACTTTTAAAGCCCTCTGTTGTCTCATGGAATTATAGTATAGCTGGTTTTTGTGGGAATTTGGGCAGATTTAGGCTGAAAAGCGTTTTCAGTTGAAACCCCTCATCAATAACAACATCCGAGTCAAACCCCTGACTCGGCTTCTTCTAGCTGATGTACCCACAAATATCAGATAGATTCAAGATTCAAGGAGTTTTATTGTCATTTCAACACATGTTAAACATGGGATGGAACGAGATTACTTACCCTGGTCCTGGTGCAAGTAAGTAAAAGAATATAAAAAGTAGAATAAGTATAAAAAAAAGTATAACAAGTATAAAAAAGTAGAATAGTAGTACAAAATAAACAAGATAGATTAAGCAAATTTAAGCTAAGTAGATAAGTATAAATAAACAGAATAAATAAGGATAAACTGCAAATGA
The DNA here is from genome assembly GCA_023238725.1 of Scortum barcoo. Classification (NCBI taxonomy): domain Eukaryota; kingdom Metazoa; phylum Chordata; class Actinopteri; order Centrarchiformes; family Terapontidae; genus Scortum; species Scortum barcoo. Next base: position 2,261,395 of record CM041552.1, on the reverse strand, counting down.
AAATAAAATGATCCAAACTTCCAGGATCAACAGCTAATCCAGGAAGTAAAGCTTTAACCACTTCTGAAAAATTTGCATCAGACAGCATGCAGAGCTGTTTGCATGAATATCTGTATGCGTAAAATTACATCAGTCTGACTAGGTGAGGTGACTATTTCAAAACATGTCTGGTTTCAGAGCTGTTGGCTCCACTTTGGATAAAAATTCTTCTATACTTGACTTCAACACAAAAGTAAACACTTTTTCTTCTGTTGTTTTCTGCAGAATGCAGAAAAAACTACATTGGTGTTTTAGAGAGACAACAACAGCGTTTCCATTTCTGTTCTTTAGCTGTTGAGCAAAAGTGATCTGGTGAGTACTTGAACGTCAACCAGATCATGTACTCGATGTCTATGTAAAGAACACAAAAACAGTCGCAACACAGAACACAGAATAACATGTCGATGTGTCTTGAGGTTATAAATTGCCCAGTATTATGTCCATATTCTGCACACCATGACTTATGTTCAATGTTGTTAACGTCTGTGCAGGAAGTGATGTGAAGTCTGGGTGGTGTTTCTCTGCAGTTGTCATGTACACAAATTGTAGAAGCAAAGCTGTTGGAAGCTGGATGTTTTGCAGAATCGTCCAATATCGACGGTCTTTTCTGGTGATGGGGTTGATAATGATTCATCTCCTGACGCTGCCTCTCCTCTCTCCAGGTATCTAAAGATCGTCCATCCTTTAGGAACTCACGTCCTGCAGACGGTGCGAGCAGCCCACATTATCTCCATTGTAACCTGGGTTTTCCTGTTGGCCATAACGACCACCTACATCATCCTGTCAATCCTCACCCAGGAACCATTACAATCCATCCCCATCACAGTGAGCTGTGATGTCCTGCACAGTAAACATCTCAGCCTGTTCTACAAAATCATCCACTCCTCCTCCGCTGCCATCTTCCTGCTGGTCCTCGTCTCTCTGGTCTTCTTCTATTACAACACCTCCCGCAGGCTGTCAGAGGCACAGCAGAGGCAGCCGGCATCTTCCAGCTCCAAGAAGCTCGCCAAGTCACGTAGGAACATGCTGGTGCTGGTCAGCGTCTTCTGCGTGTGCTTCGTCCCTTACCACCTGGTTCGCCTACCCTACGCTTTTCTGAAGATGCAATGCTCGCAGGTGTTCTTCTACCTGAAAGAAATTACCATCATGGTGTCGGTTCTCAACGTCTGCCTGGACCCGCTCATCATCTATTTCATCTTCTGCAAGGCTTTCCGGGCCCAGCTGAGCCTGAGGAAAGTGTTCAGCTCCACACAGACTGCGAGAGATGGAGCCAACTCTGAGAGGAGGAGCAGCAACGAGCAGATGAGCAGCATGAAAATAGACAGGAAGACGTCGCTCAGCACCACAAAGCAGACCAGCATGCTGTAGCTTAAAGCTAACAGATGTGTCACATAACAGCTGTAAATATTTCCATGGGCCAACACTTTCTAGTAAAAAAGAAACTGCCAATAGGAGATGGCTCTTTGGGTACACTGATCTTTTAACAGAAGATTTAACAGAAGACTGCAGGCCTCTGATGAGAGGTTGAATTTTGCACTTTGGTGGCCCCATGTGGTGACACGAGATTGTGTTTAAGTTTGTGAAAGTTTGAACCTTAATGTACAGAAATCAGGTAAATTGATATAAATCAACTAAACCTGTGTTAACTGGGGTTCTTCAAGACCAAAATCATTACAGTGCATGGACTTACTAATACGGACACATGTGATGTGAGTGTCATCCAGGGAATAAATTTCAACAGACAAGAAAATAGTCTTCGACAAAACATTCATGAAATGGTTTTGGATATTCACAGTGCCTTTAAATTCTGTAATTCTTGAAGTTTGGGTACAGCAGCTTTCTGAAAAAGTTTGGCAACATAAGGAAAGCTTGATATTGTGTTGACAAAGTTTTTATAAATCTAAAAAGTCAGTCACCACGTTTGAACTGTGTAACATGAGTTTTGTATATTTAAACGTAGTTGACAGCCTCACAGCTTCACTGTGGTATGTTTGCACGTGGACTGTTTCTCTGGTGCATATTGTAGTTCAGAACAATGCATGACAGTTTTTTAGGAAGCAGAGGATTAAAAACTTTAGAGAGGTAAAAAACAGAATATTTTACTGTTATGAGATGTCAAAATATGATTTAACTCTTGGAGGAGCCTGATCATCAGACTAAATTTAGGTTTTATTTTTACTTTATTGTTAGGCCTGACATGGTGTTCATGGAAAGGCTTTTATTTTGATAACTTGATTTACCTTAATACAAACAGCTGTGTCGATCACATCCAAGCTTGCCGACATTTTTGTGGCAGTTTTTCTGTCACTTTTTCTGATGTCCAGTCATAATCCTGCTGATGACAACCAGAGAAACCTGTTCAATGTGTGAGGAGGTCTGAAAGCAGGTTAGAAATGATGCCCTGCACTGAGAAGGAGGGTCGACAGTTAATATCTAATATGTTGTTACTCTTATGTGAAGGATAGGTTGTGAGCATCATTTGTGCACTGAGACTTGATCTGATGAGTTATAAATACTTGTAAGTTTTAGGTCTGATATCTACATGTGCAATATGCCATCTCATTACATACAATGCAGTTTAATATGTTGTGTAAGTTACATCAGATATTTACTGGTCATTACTATTATTATCATAATTATTTTAATATTATTGTTGTTGTTGTTGTTAGTAGTAATAGAGTACTATGAATGTGGGAATGAGTTTGCTGACTTTCTCACTGATGGGAAGTGACGTGACATTAACATCCTCTTGTCTTCACTTCAGTTCTCGATCGAGCTGAACTTCGCTGCAGCTCAAAACATTAACGAGGAGGAAGTTAGATTTTGGTTTGTCACTTCGCACTGACAGAAATAAAATGTGCGTGTTGTTACAGACACAAATGTACAGGCTGATCTTTGTTTTTCAGGTTTGTTTTTTTTTAAATATGTTGTTCATTTGACATAATTAGTGTTGAATGATCCCTCTTATAATGGACACCTGTATATTTTTTTTTACCTACTATTAACAAATTAACATCTCCAGCATCTGGTGGAGGAAAACTGCATTTTGGAGCAGGCTTCTTTCATATATACAAATTTAACTTCTCATAGGTTATTTTTCTCTACATTGAATCATTTCTATACGTTTTATGAATTCATTTCAATGCAGCCTCAGTCCTTATGCAGTTTTACCGTCAGTCAGCAGTGTTTCACTTCTTGTGCAAGGTTGAAGTGTTTATCAGGCCGACATGAAGTGTTTCTGCCTGATCATACTTCATATCACACATGCAAGACAACGTTAGTGGCTTTAGTTTAGATTTAGGATGATGTATATTAACATTTGGAGTTACTGAGGCTCAGTCTGACTCCAGATGTTGATTTGGAGTCTGAGTTTGAGCCCTGTTTAGTGTTTTGTCCTGGACAAGAAATCGAATGGGTCAAGTGTTTTATTGATGAATAAACATCCCCATGTCACATCTTCTGAATCAAAAAAACATAAAGAAGACCATGAGTTTAGAGTCAGACTGAATTTGAGTCATAACTAAAATATCTCAATATCAAAGTGTGTTCACACTTATATAGCTGTTTCACAAGTACTTCATTTTTTTATCACAAGAGCTATATTTCTTAGAGGTCTGAATTTGCAGAGAGGTCAGTGTCATTGTTTCCGATATAATACTGTATATTAACAAGTTCCATAATGATGTAAGTGTAATGTGTTATTTATATGTTTAAATAAAAACAACACAGTGAACTTTTCAGTGGTGTACAAGTAGAAGTATGATGATATGCTGTGTCACTGGATGGTTAAAATAAAATTTCATTTATTTTTTTGTAATCACTCTGATGATCCTGTTTTCATGCAGCCATCATCAGATCGGCTTTGCTTTGTGATCAAATTCCTGCAAACCTCATGACATTTCCATCAGCCTCAGCTTTATTTAGCACCATTAGGAAACAAATTTAAAGACTTCTCCTTTTAATTTCTCTGTGTGTTATATTTATCTTTTAAACTCATGTCTCACCCTTTCATTAGCGTGCACACTCCACACAGCCACACACCGAGATCAATATCTGCACATCTTTGATAAAGCAGCGGTGTCATTTGGTCCGTGTTTCATCTTCATCTGTCACTTTAAACTGATAAAGTTATTTTGAAACCAACCATATTCATCATTCATTTGCTGGAGAACAGCTGCCTGTGCGTGTGTGTGTGTTACAGAGGCGTGGCCTGTGGTCTGACTGACGACAGCAGCACAGGAAAACACCTTCCATCTCTCTGCAGCTTCCGCAGCCTGGAGCACATGAGTTGAACCAGCACACCGAATCAAACGCACCCCGAGAGGTTGAGGAGAACCTGGAGGTCCGGGCCAGTCCTCAGGGATCCAACACATGGTCTGAGGACCTGTGAGAGGACAGTATAAGTCCCCAGAGAGGACGACACAGGAGGTAAGGGTTAATTCAGGTTTATTATTAACCTCTGAAGATCAAACAGTACGTGTTAAATGTCAGGCGTCATCACCACTGACATGATTCAGGTTTCTCCTTCACTCAGTTTGATGAAAGTTCACAGGAATTGATATAGTTTAATCAAAAACACAGGGCAAATCGTGACATTTCAGCTTAAAGGATCAAGAAGGACTTTTTTTTACACAAATTTGAAACTTCCTAGATATCTTAGATATTTTCTAACACAGTTCAACACGTCTATTGTCCCGATGGTTGAACCAGGAGAGCTCTGTGTTGATCTAAGCTGCAGCCATCACCTCTCATCATGTGTGGGAAAAATAAACCAGACTTTTACATCTCTGAACCATGTGTGCCTGAAATAACTCCCATCAGAGCAGCCTTCATTTTGTCCACTAACACAAGCACTTTGACAAACTCTTTAACATTACTCATCAATGAATAAAAGCATAACATTAATATAAGAGATGAATGAAGGACGAACAAAATAATTACTGTCTCAATGCAAAATCCTCTATCGTCTGTCTTCTATGTCTTGTTCGTCAGAGATCTTTGACTTTGCAGCAACAAAACAGCTGAGAGAAACACACGTCTAAAAAGCTAAACTAACTTTATAAAATGCTGTTAATGTCATGTTTATGGTACTTTTAGTTGGCCATCTTTCATGAAGGAACGAGTGAGTTCCAGATTAATGTCGACAGTCAAACAAAAGGAAATTAACTGATTGTTTTCCTCTCAGCTCCCCCGACAGTCCCCCGACAGCCGAAACCTTAAAATGCTCAGTGGACCTCATAATGAGACTGAAAAACTGGACTTAAGTGTTTTTAGTTTCTGTTGACTAGACTGACTGATTCATCTTCTGTTCTGAAATGATTGTCAACAGTGAAATCTAAAAGTTGGAGTCAGGGTGCCACAGCCTTTGACCTTTAGTGCCTACTTTCATAGAAAGCTGAAGTACTGATGTCACTTCCCAGTGTGACACAGTGCAGTCCTCTTTCTGAAAAATGTAAATGGTAGAAAACTAAATATTGACTTAAAGCCTTTGTATTACACCGTACCTCACACCGTTATAATTTCAGATGAAACAGAAGAATCAAATAATGTGCGGTTAGCTACTGCCCCCTAACAACACTGGCTCAGAAGGAGGTTATGAAAATAAATCGAATATCCTCTTTTGTGACATTGCCTCGTACCTCTCACCTAATCTGACAGCACTCGCTGGTTAACCAAGCCGATGTGCGTGAATCCGTTGTTCTAACATGCAAAAAACATCCATTTGGCTCAGTCAGTCAGGCTGCGTATATATGATTAAGATAAGAAAGCATCTATTATTTATGTTGTAAAGAGATATGAAAGTTAAAAAGACTATAAACAATAACTGAGCTTCACTTTTGTTCCTTCACCACCATGAACACACACTGTAATAAATTACAGTCTAGCACCAGATATGGATTCATCCGCCGCTGAAAATAGTCCCCAACAATACATTATTTCCTCCTGTCCATTTGATTAAAACTACAGCAAGCAGCTGTTAAAGAAAAGAAAAGAAATTAAACAAAATATTTGTGAGGTGTTTTTAAAGATTTTCATCTTTCGTAGGGCAAGAAGTCAGAGAGTATTACATGACAGACTAACATGTTATTGGTTTTAGTCTTAACATGAAATTTTTGTCAATTAGAAAACTAAACTATAGTGACAACCTGACTTTTAAGGAAACAAGGATCAGTTAATCTGTATTCAAACAGCTCTGGTGAAATAAAGAGTTGCGTCACCATAACTTCTCACTTCTTGCTTATTGTTGTCTTCTTATATAATTTGTCCAACTTTCGCACTGTGATCACTGACCTCAGTCTGGTGACATTTAGCCCACAACTGTCTGTGGAAAATGTCAGAACATAAACAGCAGACTGTTGAGTAATTTCATGATAAGAGCTAATTTTTAGTCATCTAAAAGCTTCAAGCTGGAAATTCTGGTGTCACTTTTGGCTTCTGTTGTTCTGTGTACTGAGGTTTTGTTGTTGTTACCTTTGTATGTAAATGATGTTGTTGTTACCTTTGTATGTAAATGATTATCAGCTGATGGACAGAAATGCACATCTGTATCTGTTAACTTGCACAAAACTGGAAAAGTTGCTGCTTTGAGATTAAGGCTCCTGATTTACGACTTCCTGCTGCAGACATGTCTGAATACGACCGCAGAGTTTGCCTCGCATCCTGCACAGCAGCTCAGCTCACCTCCATCTGTTACAACAGAACTGATACTTAGAATATTAATATACTGTAAGTAACTGTGAAAAGGTTGCGTCCCTCCCTTTTCACTGTTCACCAACTTTGGCAGCTTTATGTGATAAAAAATAAATTTCAGTGAGTCATTTTTGTTGAATTTCTGCTTCTTCACAGAGTTTTGGTTTGTGCTGCTACGGTGTGTCTCGTGTCTTTTATCTGTTGTGGTTCTCTCTGTGATGTTGGTGTAGATCAGCGACTCAGTCAGAGGGGGTGAAAACTCCCTCGAGAGACGAGGCAGGAAGGACAACATTGTTTGCAAGGAAATTAAGTTTTTTTCATGCATGCTGATTGGATGTTGCACATGTTGAGTGAATGTCAAAGGGGGATTAAAAATGTTTACGAAAGATGAGTGAGTTTGAAAGTCTGTTCAGCTGAAAGGATGGTTAAAACGTCTGTTTATAATTAACTAATTTTAACTATTTATCGAACAAGACTCAACAAGTTAACACTAATGTGCTTTCCATTTTATGCCAATTAATTTTTGTAAATTATTTCAAGGGAATTATGGATATTCCTCCTCTTGCAGGAATAAGAAGTATTTGCAGTAAATAGAAAACAGCCTCATGATCCTTTAAGTAATAAACTCATACTCAACTCATGTTCATAAAAGCTGCAACTCTCAGTGTGTTTTTTTGCAGATGAACATTGATTTTAAACATAGTTTTTTAACATTGTCTATTATTACTTAATGCTCTCACACACCCTGAGATATCAGTGATTAAGAGTTTAGCATTGAAAACCTCATGTAGTCTGTGGTTTAATTAGATTTGATTGACAGTGGCCTAAAAACAAAACCAACTGTCCCACATCTGTCGACGCTGGCGCGCAGACATGCATGACGTCATCACCTGAATCCCACTGTCAAAAAAGCACAGACAAAAATACGAATCCAGAAATCTTTCTCAAGAAAAGATTAAAAGAATTATGTTCTTGCAGGAATCCCTCACTCAGATTTAGAATTATTATGAAGACAGTTTTCAGACTCTTTAAAGTGTTAAAAATGTTTTAGAGGGGGTTTTTCTGCTCTTCCTGTTTCCAATCAGACTGTGAACACTAGTCGTCCAAACCGCAATCACAGCAACTGCTGAAGATCGCAACTTCCTTAACACAGTAAGCAGTAAGCATGAACCACAGTGTGAAAGCTTTCTTTACTGCATTTTCTGAAACTACTTTCCATGAATAAAAGCAAACATGTGCTTAGAGTTTTCTTTTTTCTTCGACTGCAGGTGAGCACCGAAGCTCTTGATGATGCTTACTCCTTTCAACTCCAGCGCTGTAGGAACTGAGGGCAGGAAGCAGTGCATTGTCAACGACCACATGGAGCCTTTCATTGTCCTCTACATCCTCATCTTCATCATCAGCCTGCCTGGAAACCTGCTGTCTGTGTGGGCCTTCATCCGCAGTCCCAGAGCCAAGGTAGGACTCCTGCAGACTGAAAATGGATGTGGGATCATTTTATCTGAGATTAGATAAAGGGATATAAACTGAGATGAAGGTGGGATCTTCTTTGGAAATGTATTTTCATTGTGTAAATATGTATTCTGCAGTGTTTAAAGATATTTGTGGTTGTGCCTCTGCAGCAGCAGAGTACCAGTGTCTACCTGGTCAACCTGCTGGTGGCCGACCTGCTGCTGCTGATCGCTTTGCCCTTCAAGATCCTGAAGGACCTCGGGGCGTTGCCGTGGAAACTCATGGTGTTTCACTGCCAGGTCAGCGCTGTCAGTATCTACATCAGCCTCTATGCATCCATCGCCTTCCTGGCCTTCATCATCACTGACAGCTACCTCAAGGTAAGACTACCTGAAGGGTGGGCTACCTTGGAACAAACTGTCATCTTGCGGTGATGAAGACATCATCTGGTCCTTTCTGAAATAAAGCTAATCAAGAGACATTTCCTTTCAAGTCAGCACATTGTTCTTTTTCCCACATTTTTTGCCTAAAAAATAAAACAACTTGAGTCATTTTGGTGTTTGTGGTGTTGGTAGTCATGGTGGTCTCTTCTCCTGCAGGACTGCCACACTCCACGATCTCTGCGGCTGCTGGAGGTCGGCTTCGCCCGACTGCTGTCGCTGGTCGTGTGGCTGCTGCTGCTGCTCATCATGGTGCCCAACATGGCTCTGCCCATACAGCAAGTACAGGTACTGTAAAACTGCTGACAGGAAAACTGCTGCAACTACTGCTATTATCAAATGTACAACTTCTACTTCTGCTACTGCTGCTCGACATCGACTCCTGGCAACTAAAACCAGGGAGTGTTGGATCAGCTCAGACAGTTCAGACAGTTTTTCCTCAGAGTTTGAAGAAAGTCAACTGGACTTGCTTGAAGTTCTTAAAGATGTTTCACTAAGTTCTTGAAGATGTTTCACATCTACTCAAAGAGGCTTCTTCAGTTCAGAATAAGCTTCTTTGTAAAATTTCAAATTTCAAAGTCCAGTTGACTTCAGACTCTTAGGAATTACCATGACTTGGATGACTGAGAATCTTCACATGACTATGACTATGACTAAAGCTTCTCACCATCATTAATAACTAAACTGGTATTTAGCTGGCAAGACGAACTATGACTATCGAATGTGAACATAAAACTGCCGTGGTTGTCCCTGCAGGAGCAGCAGTACCTCAGCTGTTCGTCTCTGAAGAAGGACATCGGCCTCCACTGGCATGCCCTGACCGTCTTCCTCTGCACAGCTTTGTTCCTCAACGCCTCCGTTGCTGTGCTCCTCTCCAGTGGTTTGTCTCTCAAAAGACTTCTGGGCAGTCGCAATGACTCCAAACTCTGGGTCGATGCCCGGCGGGCAGCTGGGAGTGTGGCAGCCGTGGCAGCCGTGGCATTGGCCTACATATTCAGCTTCGTGCCCTACCACGTTATCCGGACGCCATACACGTTGGCTCAAACCAAAGTCATCACAGACTGCCCGACCAAGAAGCAGCTGTTTCTGTGGAAGGAGTCGACACTGCTGCTGAGCGTGCTGCACCTCTGCTTCGACCCCCTCATCTTCTTCTACCTCTGCACACCTTTCAGACAGAAGATCCGCAAGATGTTCCCCTGCTGCAGAAAGCAGACAGTCGGTGATACAGAGACTCAGGCTGCAGAGGTGATGATGAGGCCTGCAACTGCTGTACAGAAGGAGGAAGAAGGAATTCACTCACATTTTTGAGACCACCTCAAATAAATAAAGACTGTAGAGTAAAAAGCTTCAAGGGACACTCTTTGGCCCAAAGACTGGAAGCATATAGAAACATTTAGCTTAAATACACCTTTCAACAGCTCCAAAGGTTGACAACTGATCCTGAGAAGGAACCTGAAATGAACTTGATTTATTAAAATTACTTTTACTGTTAAGTCACTGTTTATTCATTATGTAACTGACTCTGTTTCTTCTTGCATTTTTATGTGAAAGCAAATAACCAAAAAAAATACGAAAAGAAAAAAATAGAGAATAAGAATGGAAGTAGATGAAGTTTAGTCATTCTGTGTTTGGACCAGCAGGTGGCAGCAGCGATCAGAGTTGATACAGATCAGGGATCACCGCGTTCTCCATCAGTTCCTTTTATGTCTTTTTACAACCAAATATTGGTAGAACAACTTTCATAAACTTTATAACAATATTTCAGACATGCTGTAGAATGATATAATAAAATGTTTTGGTAATTACTAATGGCCTGTAACTATTTAATCGAATAATTATATAATAATAATTTTAATCCGTTTTTGTATGTGCATCGGGAGGTTTCTTATTAGTTATAGTAATATATTAATCTCGTATATTTTAAGGATTAACAAAATATGTTACAATGACAGTAAAAATATGTCTTTATACCAAGAAACTGAGCAAATGTTTGCAATAATATAAAACTTTTACATTAAAGATGCAATGTGTGTGTGTTTTTCTCTTTTAGTGAAGTGAGGCTAACGGTTCATCTCTTCAGCCGTCTGTGGGCTTCATGATCCAACAGAGTGAATACTGAGCCTGACTGTCAGATTACACAAATAAAAATTAGCCACAGCAGCTTGTAATTATGGTTAATTATGTCTTAAGTGGGTAAATATAAATTACACTCTGGAAGTCAGGCTGTGAAAAACAAACTCATGACATCTATTCTGCGTTTTTGGTTCAGTGCAGAAGAGAAGCTGAATCAGATAATCAGGCATTTTGAAGGCAGGGCACATGCATAAAGTGACTTTTTGCTCAGACGGCTTCTTGCTTTCTGAGCTGATCCTGTAACCAGAGTAAGAGATTTGTGCATCGCTCCTCCCAGAAATGTCAAAAATGCGATGTGGGGTGTCGGGGCTTAAATGGGGAACAGTTGTGTAGATATTTGGTCACATCAGTATGTGACAGTGTGGAAGTCCGCCCACGCAGTCCGGAAGATCATTAAATCCCAAACATCACCACTTCGTATGGTTTGTCCGTGTCAAGTGGATCTGACGCTGCAGCTGGACCGTCCACAGAGGTCCACGAAGGATCTTACGTAGGTGATGATAGAGTCACATATGTTCACTTCCACTGCCCTCCAACATATTTTGATATCAGTGTCCTTAACAATTCTCAGCCAGTGTTCAGTGTTGGATACTCGGCATTGCAGCAGCTGCCATTTTTGGGAAGGTCAGCGAATCAAACATACCTCAGAGTCTTGGCTAAACTTAACTGGACTTTCAGTTTCAAGGTGACTCACATGAACCATTGCTGGGCAGCAAGACCAGTTTGTGCACACACTTAAGCAGGAAAAATCCCCTCTATTAGCTTTTTGTCAAACAAAAGTTATAAAAACCTTTAAAAGTGCTTTGTGGTCGTTTCTGTATTCTGTCACAATCAAATGTGAAAATCCAGTTTGTGCAAAAGTTTTTATGAAGTCAAAGAAAAATATATAAAGAAAAAAACAAGGTTCATTAGCAACTAAATCTCATTTTACATTTACAGCAACAAATTAAGAGGTAACAACAAAACCCAACAGGGCGACGGTACATGCACAATACACAACAATATAAAAGGACGGTGAGAAGACGATTTCCTCCAAACACTCAGACTGTTCCTTTATTTCATCCTCCATGTCGGTGAAGCAGCTTTAACATAAATCTTGTGCAGCCGGTTGAACTCGTCAGCCTGCAGATCGTCTCCGCTGTGGTTCCTCCACGTTTCCCTGACGGGGTCTCGCTGTGTTTTCTGGTGTCGTAGCTTCGGGCCCAGCTGGCTGACAGTGACCCTGCTTCGTCTCCGTGGACACATTCAATAGGAAACATCTGGATTGTGTGTGTATGTGAGACTGTGTGCACTCTCTGCGTCCTTGGTGTTGCAATAAAACACACAACTCTAAAATTAGACCCTGAAGACTCTGATATTAGCTCACTTCCCAGATATGGGACTGAACACGCACACAAACACACACTCTGATGGTTATGCAGTGAATCAGACATTTTTTTTTGTCTTGAAACTGAGATACCCGTCATCCCTCCATCACCAAGGAGGGCAGAAGAGGAAAAAAGAAGCACTTATACTCATATTACTACAGGAAAAAGTACATGTAGTGATATTTCAAATTAGTAAATGTTGGCAAGAACATAAACATCAGTGCTAGCATGAATAATATCACTAACACAATTATGTATATGCACAATGTGGCCAAAAGTATGTGGACAGTCCTGATCAAATGTGCTTTTTGTCTGTTTTTCCTTGTTTGTTTCCTTGTTTAGTTTCAATGGAGGGAAATATTCATGATATGTTAAGAACAGTGTTCTTCTAACAGTTTGTTTGTCACTTTCCTGTTTTCAGACGACAATGCCTCCTGTGCACAAAGCAGCTCCACGGAGAAATAGTTTCCCCCGTCTGGAGACTTTCCAAGAAAAGTCGATTCAGCAAATATCCAACAAACACATCTGTTTATGTTTAAGTGACGTGCTGAGGACCTCTACCAGTCGTAGGAGTTACTTTGGTCCATCTGGAGTAAATAAGAGAGTTGTGTGACTTTCTTATAGAGCTAAACAGTCCACAAAAAGAAAACAACAGCTCAACAAAACATCAGCATAAACACGTGGACCGCTGTTTACTTCCTGTTTCCTGCAAACAATCAACGCTGATTCTCATTCCCCTTTTTTATTGACTGTGTCAGATATTAAGTCTTAACCTGACTAAATGTACCTGTGGAGATTTCAGATCAGAAACAGATGATAAATGCGACAAATTTTAATTTGTTTTTGCAGTTACAAACCGTTTGTCATTTAATTTGATAGACTTGTTAGAAAAAGGTATTTGTATTCTCAGTAGTGTTGTATCAGGTTTTCTCTTGTTATCAATCTCACTATCGGACATAGTTCTTGTTTTAGTTGGCGAATATTACTGTCTGTTCTTTCACAATAACTAGCGTATCATCTGGTTTCTATTGAAGCTATTATGGCTCTTATTTCAAGAGTATCACCTCCTCTCTCTCTTCCACTTCATCATCATCATCTCTCTCCTCAGCCGGTGAACACGAGGCAGGATTACCTGGAAACTGGACCCAACAACAACTTTTTACCAAAAGTCAAGTTTAAGTTTGGTTGAACTTTTGTGATGTCACAGTGTACTGACACGCCCCGGAGTACACTTCTACATCACTGCAGCAGGATGAGAGGTGATAAAAATGGAGATTACACCTCGAGATGTCAGATCCAGTCATGAGCTTTATGTTTGAACTTTGCACAGGACTCCGTTTGAGCATCTCACTCTTTCCCAAAATGTAAAACTATTTCTTTAATCTTGTCCAACTTTTCTCCTCCCGTCTCTCTTTCTCTCTCTCTCCAGATATTTTTTTATTGTTGCTTTTCTTGTCACTTTTCCCTCCCTCTCTTTCTTTCTGTCCTTTTTAAGTCCGACTGGTCACCAAACTGCCACCAGACGACCCATTTATAGAGAGAGAGAGAGGAAGAGTGAGAGGGATGGAGGTCATTTGGTGTCGTGGGAACAGCTCTAAAAAAAATACAACCCTGCCATCACACACACACACACACACAGAAACACAGTGCTCCACAACTGCTTTCAATTTCTGACTCGAGGTCAGTCACATTTCAGCCCCCCTCCTCCAACATCCTTCTTTCTTTCTTTCTTTCTTTCTTTCTTTCTTTCTTTCTTTCTTCTTTCTTTCTTTCTTTCTTTCTTTCTTTCTTTCTTCTTCTTTCTTTCTTCTTCTTCATGCATCTTACTAACTACAGTTTATTATTTTGCAAAACAGCATCTTTATGTACCATGGTGATGCATTTTTTTGGATTTGCAACAACAACATTTCAATAAAAATCCCCAAAAAATGAGAAAATGAAGCATTATGTTGTTTTCTGAGTCTTTGTTAAGAAGAAGAAGTTCTCCAAAGTATTAATACCACACTGTAAAAATGCCAGTTATTAAGTAAAAGTATTGATAATGTTGATTGAGTAAAAGTATGTAAGTATGATGTTGTAAAATCATGAAATTGTATTTAAATTAAAGCTGTGGATGCAGGGTGAGAAAGAGAGAAAACTTGTGGGAGACGAAGATGTTGTTTTCTTGATATGCTGAATCTTTATCTATAAACACGCTGGACGACATGACGCTCTGATTATTGGTTTATGTCAAGGTGCAAAAAGATGCACAGAGAAAAACATGAGCTCACAACAGTCTGAAGAGAGATTCAGATGTTTCTGCTGCTGTAACACCAGACTGCAGAGGGATTTTTACTCTTTTTAGGTTTTACTCATTACAACAAATGCATCCAAGTAACAGTATTTTCTTATTTGTTCAAAACACACAATGAGGAAGCCTTTTTTCTTTGCATGTGGAGTTTATATGAATTGTATAACACAGAAATGAAGAAAAATACCCATTAAAGGAATTCCTTGGAGTTGCATCAGCTTCAAACTTTTTAGTGCAGGTCAATAATCAGTTTACTTTTTGTTTTAAGAGTGAAACTTCTTATTGTTTTAATGTCATTTCTAGCTTAGCATGCAGAGTCAAATTAGGAAAAGCATTTAAGCTAAATAGAATAAAAAGACATATTTTAGAAAAAAGATATATCAAAACATTTCTTAATTCATCAGAGATAAAGTATTAAGTACACTTAAGTATCTTATTTTATCGTTGTGCCACATAAAAGTTATGATGCCCACTGACCAAAACATACATTAATACTTTAATTGCCATATTATTTATCATTTTAATTCACATTATGTTTGTTTTTATGTTTTTGTTTCCCAGTCTCTTCCTCACAAACACCAGGTCACTCGTCAACAGAAATGGAGGAGATGAAGCTGAGGATCGTCTCTGCAAAGATTGACAGCTGTGTGGCGATCGTTACCGAGACCTGGCTGGATAACAACATCCCACGACGCGGCAGTGGAGCTAGGGGGCGCTCTCTTCTCCGGACGGACAGGACTGCAGCCTCAGAGAAACACAGAGGCAGAAGTTTGGCTCTATACATTCATAACGCCTGCCACATCCCTGGAGCATACAAGGCTGTTGCAGCTCCACACCTGGGCATGTCGGATCCACATCTCTGTGAATCTGATCCCTGCCTACAAACCTCTGATCTGCAGGACAAGACCAACCACCAGAACTGTACAGGTTTGGACTGAGGAGGCGTCTTCAGCATTACAGGACTGCTTTGAGTGCACTGACTGGGAAGTGTTCAAGGAGGGCACAGATCTGGATGGATACACGTCATCAGGTTCTGTCCTACCTAAAGTTCTGTACTGATGCTGTTCTACCCACAAAGACCATCGAGGTTTTCCCAAATCAAAAACTATCTATGTGCCTAAAAAATCTGCTGTCACCTGCCTGAATGACTACCGCCCTGTTGCTCTAACTCCGGTCATCATGAAGTGCTTTGAGAGGATCGTCCTAAAGCACATCAAAGACATCATCCCTGCTGGTCTGGATCAATATCAGTTCACATACAGGGAGAACAGATCGACAGAGGATGCAGTCTCCATTGCACTTCACACAGCCCTGACCCATCTGCAGCTTCCTAACACCTACGTGAGGATGCTATTTGTGGACTTCAGTTCAGCCTTCAACACAGTGATCCCGGACAAGCTGATACTGAAGCTCCACAACCTGGGAACTGCCCTCATCGCTGTGCCATTGGATCAGAGACTTCCTCACCAACAGGCCTCAGGTGGTGAGAATCGGGGACAACACATCCTCTACACTGGTCCTGAGCACAGGCACACCACAGGGCTGCGTGCTCAGCCCAGCCCTCTTCACTCTCTTCACCAGTGACTGTTCTGCCATCCACTCCACAAACACCATCGTGAAAGTTTGCAGACGACACCACCATAGTGGGCCTCATATCGGACAATGATGAGAGCCCACTACAGAGAGAGGAGATCCAGCACCTTACTCAATGGTGCTCAAACAACAACCTTGTTCTGAACACCAGCAAGACCAAGGAGGTCATAGTGGAGTGGACTACAGGAGGTCCAGGAGGACAGAGCACGCTCCTCTCCTCATCCACGGGGAAGCAGTTGAGCGTGTCAACAATATCAAGTTCCTGGGCATCCACATCACATCTGACCTGACCTGGTCCATGAACACAGCTCACCTGGTAAAGAAGGCTCAACAAAGACTCTTCTTCCTCAGGAAGCTGAAACGTGCTGGACTCTCCCCTCAGCTCCTGACAAACTTCTACAGGGCCACAATAGAGAGCATCCTCTGCCTCAGTGCAGCAGTGTGGTATGGCAGCTGCACTGCACAAGACCGAAAAAGGACTTAGCCCGGGTGGTGAAAACAGCACAGGGGATTGTGGGAAGTCCTCTTCCAGACCTGGACTCAATATATACGCTGGCCGGATCCAGAAGAAGGCCCGACATATTTGCCGCCGCCGAACCCTACCCACCCGGGGGAAATGGACTGTTTGTACCGCTTCCTTCCATCTGGAAAGTGGTACAGAAACATAAAGACAACAACTAGCCAGACTGAAAAACAGCTTTTTCCCCAGAGCTGTACAATGCATTTCCCCCTATTGACTGCACTTGAACAACTGACCCACCCCCTACTGTACATTGCTGCTGCAACTTTGGACTTTGGATATTTGTGTACATATTACATATTTTTACTATATATTTATCTTTAAAGCTGGAAGTCACCAATCTTAATTTCGTTATGTGAAAACATGATGACAATAAAGATTCTTGATTTATGTGTGTCTGGAGTTATATGTTAAAATCTTTTACACCTGAGCGTTTCTCTCAGTGACGTGTTGCAGGTTAAAAACATGTGTGATGGCTTCAGAGCTTCACACAAAGAAGGTTTATTTAATGTCACAGCAATTCAGAAACAAATATCCCACAGAGCTAAAGATGGAGAGAAAGAGAGAGAAGTTAAAGATGTGGAGAGATGGAGGATGAAGGAGGAGAGAGAGAGATAAGAGAGGTCGGCAGTGAATCAGAGATTGTTTTCTATAAAGAGCCTGAGAAATATCAAACTGCTGAGATGGAAAATACTTCGACTGTGTGTGTGTGTGTGTTGAGTACCCGGTCGTCTGACCTCTTCTGACCGTCTGACTAAACCTCGGAGAAAATAACAGACAGATTTGTGACTTTCTTCGTCACCAGTCTGATTCACCAGACTCAGTTTCAGCAGATCCAGGAGGTTCAGTCTGATCTGACCCACGAAAAACCCCAAACCGCCTCCCCTGATCCGGATCAGATGTGCAGAAACTTTTCATATGTTGACACCAGGTGGGACCAGCATATGCAGACATATTGTTTGCATATTTACTGGATGAAAGGATCATCCATCAGTGTATTGTCTCGGCTCTGTGACACAGTGGACTTTTATTAAACATGAAGAAATATTCAAAGTTTTTGAGTTTGAGTCGATCTTTACGTGCCGCTGAGCCTCACGTGTGAAAAATCAACCTCAGTTAGTGTAAAATTATGACACAGACAGACTGCTGCTGATTGTTGTGTGAGCTTTGTGATCATTTAAACATTTAAACTTGGCTGTGAGGCACACACACACACACACACACACACACAGTCACGTCACACTGCTGCTGCTCTGTAATCTGCTCAGGTGTGATTAGAAGCCTCGTTTAACCAGCCTGATCGCCTCAGCCAATCATATCACAGTTCACCGGGGCGACGGACGGCCCTGCCATTACCGTCTCTGTGGTAACCATGGCAACCAGGTAGCTGTCTGGGTTTATGAGGTGATAGACACACACACACACGTGATCTAACAACGTGTAACACACAAACAAAAAGACTCTTCAGGTGTTTATAACGTGATGTGAGGAGGCGACTGTGATGCGGCTGTCATGTGTTTGTGTGTTTTACTCGGGCTCAAGGTGAACAGACTTCTCTCAAATTACGATGGGATGTTATATATAATTACATATAATATTGTAGAAATGTGTAGAAGGAAAGATGACACAAAAATAAATTTAGAAAAAGTCACACCTGTTTCTGAGTCAGTCTGTATGTTCTTTATGTGACTGATAAAAATAACAAAAACAGGACAGGACAGAACAGAAATAGAGATCCAGAAATAAAATCCACTATAGAGGCTTAAAATAAAATCTCTAATTTTATTTTAGAGTCCATCTCAGTCTGATTTTATGAGACTGTTAATAACATTGCAAATATTTTTCTTATGTGATTTAATTATTTATCAATCAGCTCAAAAAACATAAGCAATACTTACTTATACTAGATATACTAGATACTTAGATACTTAAGATGAATAGATGATTATCAGTATTAAATAGTCCTAAAAGTTTGACTCTGATGGGACTCAAACTTTCGAGTTTGTGTCTCGTTCTTGTTGACTTGTTGAAGGATGTGTTTCATGTTGGACTGTTGCTGGATTGTCTTTCAGACTCTCACCGTGATGCTTCGAAGTTTTATAACTTTATAATGTTGTGGTCGTACTTGTAGCGTACTGTAATATTATTTTCATCACTGTCGTCGTATGTGGTCGGCTGAAAGGTTTGTGGGCTGTGACTGATGATCGCTGAGATGAAAAGTGACAAAAAGTGTCTCAAATAGAGAAAAATATACTGAATATGAAAACACAAAATGCTCTATAATGAAATGAAAAAAGATCCTGTTACAGTGAAAATAAGAATCATAAAATAACATTTGTTTTTTTTTCTGTATTTTACACAAATTATTATCATTTGTTTCATAATTTAATACAATAAAGCTTCAGAAATGCTCCAAAAAATGCCGAAGGCGGGGATTGCCCTTCAGTTTCCCACACAGTCAGAACAATGACTGTGTGTGTGTGTGTGTGTGTGTGTGTGCTCTTCATTGTGTTGAATCACTTGTGGTCACAGATGACTGGCACTGCTGCAGGGGTCAGACTGTGTGTGTGTGTAACTAGTTACTGAATGTGTGGGTGTATTAATGTGTGTGTGTGTGTGTGTGCATGTGTGAGTTGCCCCCAGGCTGAAACAGTAGACATGAATAAAGACATGGTGAACACACACAGGACGATCATAAACGGTCAGTCTGCTCGACGTTCTCAGACTTTTTCTCAGACGGCCCAACACACACACACACTCACACTCACACGCACACACACTTACCTCACACTTTAGAGAGAGAAGAGATCACTCTCGGGGGGCTGACTCAACAAAACCTACCTAATCCATGGAGTCATTTTTCCTCATCACACACACACACACACACACACACACACACACACACAGCAGTTAACATGCCTGTGTTATAAAACCATTGCCAGGAAGCTGACATGTCTGCAAGGAATGTCAGCTCACACACTCACTTAACACACACTTAACACATCGTGTGTGTTAATCTGTTATTGATTCATTATCAGTCAGTCATTGGATTATCTCAGATTAAGATTTAGTTCATTTATCTGTAAAATAAACATGAAGACTTTTCTACACAAGAATCACAATAAAATGTTGTTTCTATGTTTCAGTCAGGTTACTACACACGTGTTGATTTACTGTAAATTTGAAAACTGCATCGATTGACTCCTCGATATGAGTTAATCTACAAACATGCTTTTCTCTTACAAAACAGACCAAATAACGGATACCAATGACGAACATATTTAGAGAGCATCGATGGGGTCCAGTGAGTCACGTCTCTCTTACAGGTCTTACTGTAAACGACATGACCTGATACACACAGGAGGTCGTATGTGTCACGTATGTATGAACAGCACGTGTGTGTTAGAGACATAAGCAAATATAAATCATGTGGTTATGAACAGACAGAAAAATGCATCAAGAGCATCATCATGTTGCAGCGCAGGTTTTTTTTATGATTTAACAAACACTCCAGGAAGCATTATAACATGTATTATTGAATTTGAAGTATCTTTTCTTTATTTATTATTTATTATTATTATTTATTAGTTTAAATATTTAGCATAAATCAAGATTCATTACAACAAAAAGTTGGACCCTTCTTGCTCTTTTGGATTGTGCTGCCTTAGTTTATGTCAGAGAGATGAATCATAAATGCTATAACAGACTTCAACAGGCACACACATATTCACATACACTCCAGTTCATTTCTTTCCTCCTCATCCAGAATTCGTTGTGTCCGAGAGGAACATCTGATCATCAGGAGGAGAAGAAATCATCTGTGGTGTCGTCCTGTATGTTTACTAAATCTTCTGGTTTCTGCAGCAGCTGACAGATTTTCCTCTCATGGACAAAGTCTTTTATAGAGGAATGAATTCAGCAAATGTAATGATGTATTATGTATTTATATTTATTTTATTAGTAGATCTTAGCAGGTCTTTTCATATTACAGCTGTATTTACTGTAAGTTTGTGTTATTTTAGGTTTTGAATGTAAAGTAAGAGGCTTTGAAAGAAGATGTAAATGTGAAAAATACACAGACGTTTGCTGGTGGTTCAGTTTGAGTGTAAAAAACAAACTTCAAGTCCATGAATTTTGAAAGATGTGGTGACTGGATGGATTTTCGTCAAAGCATCGCAAAGTGACCCTCAGTCGATCCCACGCTGACCTCTGATATCTTGACTGTGTCGTAAACTGACCTGTCGCATCAAAACGTGTCAGTCTGACAGTTTATTTCTTATCTTGAAGTTGTTTTTTTACTGTAACGCCGCGAGTGTTGTCGGAGAAGCCGAAAGCGTCATGTTTCTCTGTTGCGCAGGTCCGGGTCACTTCCTGTCGTCTTCCTGGTCAACGACACATCAGAGAGTGAAGGTCAGAGGTCGGGGTGGACGGCCTTCGTGCTGTGGAAAAAGAGAGACAAGATGGAGGATGGAGAGAGAAGAAGAGGAGAGAAGAAAGAGGCTGAAGATGAGAGAAAGAACGACTCAACAGCTCATAAACTCTGTTGCATGAAGACTGAATCTTCAGGAGGAAGAAACTCATCATCTGTGAGTTATGTGAGTTGAAATAAACTTGTAAAAATAAACTTAAATTTGTCCTCTAACTTTATCTCTGAAGGAGCTGAGTGCTTGAATTGTTTTTTATTCTTGAAGTCCTGGTTCTGGATCAGGACTCCAGCATACTTCTGGACCATGCAGGAGCTCCTGGCTGTTGTTTGAGTCTGAACTCTAACATGTCTTTGATTAAAATTTCACATCAGCTGCATGTTTGCGTGACACAAACTATGTACTGTTTTGTTCTGCTTGTCTGCTCACACATCATGTGGCTCTGTGGTGCAGAGCTCCGGGCTCCCTGTCAAACACAGGAGAGGTGATTTGTGAGTTTTTGTGAGTTTTTGTATGAGACCAGAGTGACCACAACAACCTGTAATGTTTATTCTGAGTGGCTCCAACACACAAGATATAAAATAATCCACCTGACACCAGCTGGCCTCCGTACATTCGGAAAAAAACAAATTCGAACGCTGATGGATCAGTTTCTAAAATCCTCAGATGTTCTCGTGGATCATCGGTCGGTGCCACCATGTGAACCCGAGGACCTGAAACACACACACACACACACACACACACTCAGTGTAATTACAGGCTGACATTCATGCTGCTTCACAGCTGATTGGTGTTAAACAGACCAACATGGCTGCCAGGAACCACACTGCTCATACCCAACACACTTTTTTATTTTTTCCTCTCGGCCTCTTTTTCTCTCTTTCCTTTCACTTCTCCGTCCTCTTTGCTCTCCTTTTCTGTTCATCCTGATTTGTTTATTTCCCCTCTCTCCTCTCCCATGCCTCTCTTTACTCACTTTATTTTACTCACTGATTTCATGTTTCATTATAGTGTCGATGGTGATGATTAGGTTTTAATGAGTTCAAAAATCTTTAGTTTTAATAAAAGGATCAGGGTTTATCGATCCTCTGGGGGGAAATTCAGATGTTGTGACAGCCATAAATAAGTATAAATGAGTAGAGAAAGTAAAAATAAATAATAAAAGGTGCTGAAATTAATATTTTAATAATACAGCACAAAGTAAAAAAGCATTTTTTAGCATTTTTTTATATAAAAAGTGGACCAAACGAAGTAACCACACATACACAGAGACAGGCTAGCTGTTTCCCTCCGCTTTTTCCAGTCTTTATGCTAAGCTATGCTAACAGCTCCAGACATGAACATAAATAATAACTGATGAATTTTCTCATTTTCTCAAGAAAAATACGCTAAACTTCTATCTTCCTTCTTAACTTCAAATGTGTTGCATCTCTGACCACACCCAGGATATTTGTTCGTGGTGTCGAGGCCCGAGGCCCGCTGGTCCAGTCGAGGTCCAGAGACCTCAACGCAACTGACATCTAGGTCACACACACACACACACACACACACGCCAACAAACCACAGCTGTAAGTGCTTCTTGGCAAAGATGCGGACAGATTAGGACCAAACGGTTCAGCCAAACCCACACACACTCTCTTCTCTCTCTCACACTCACACACACACACACACACACACACACTGTAAGTCTGTAATCAGCAGCAGGGTTGGAAAGCCTCTCCTCTCTCCTGCTAATTAAAGACCATAAACCGATCTGAGCAGATTCTGATTTAATGAACAAAATCTGCTTCGTATGAGACAGAAACGCTCCAGAAACCTTCAGCTGGAGCTCGTCAGACAAAAAGAAAAGAGAAAACATCACACTGATAATAATCCCACATCTGCAGCGAGCGACAGGTGAGCTGGAACGAGCAGCAGGTTGATTTTACTACACACACACACACACACACACGCACACACACACTCAACAAACAAAGCTTATATCTGATCTTCCTCATGTTCACTGATTTAACTGTGGCCTTAATATTCACAACAATAAAGAGACAACGTGTGACCAGGTACGTTTCAGCTGCAGGTTTCTCACCTGGACTCACCTGCCTCTGAGCTGTGATTGGAGGAGATCTCTGCTGCAGCTGAGCACAACAAAAAGGAGCTTTGGACGATGGCGAATAAATACAAAATAAATCACATTGAAGTTTCAAACTTCCTTAAACACCTCAACGCTGGAGGACGTAGTGTGGGCAGCATAATATTAGATATAAATATTAGACATAATACTATTCTTATATTATCATTATGTCATTATTAATTAATATTAAAAGTATTATTATTATTATTATTATTATATATATATATATTATATACTGCATTAATGTTATCATTATTTAATCAGTATAGTACATCAGTACAGTGGCTGAGTGAGTCTGTTGACCTTTGATTTACGACACTTTATTTATCTCACTTTTTCACGTGTTTTTACTGCATATTGGACGTTTACTGCACTTTAGCTGTTTCCTGTGTGTTTTACCTCGGTGTATTTCTAAGATTGTTATTCGCATGAGCACAACGATAACATGGGAAACCTAAAATGTAAACTGTAAAACTAAATAAAAACATATAAGTAGATAATATACAGAAGAGTATTAATAATCTTTAAATTTGAATGATTTTACAAGGTGCTTTGGGAATGTCTGTACATTTTGTTATATTTGTTTGGATTTTTTTATGTACATGGCTGCTATGACAACTTAATTTCCTTTTGGGGATCAATAAAGTTATCTATCTATCTATTTATCTATCTATCTATCTATCTATCTATCTATCTATCTATCTATCTATCTATCTATCTATCTATCTATCATATCTATCTATCTATCTATCATCTATCTATCCATCCATCCATCCATCCATCCACTGTAGGAGTTACATAGGTCACAAAGTTTTAAATTGAAATTATCTTTTCAGACATTTTACAATCATTACACTTTGTCCTTCCTTCTCTGCAGCTTCTGCTTTTTCACCTCAGTTATAAAACAAGAATACGAACAGTCGATACTTCCTGAATTAAACGTCAATCATCAATTGATCTCTCAAACCGGCTGGCACCGACATTGGAGAGAGTCGCCATTTTGTCTCGAATTTGTCTCGTCCCTCACAGAAGTCAAACACAAACTTTTGTTCTGTTATTCATAAAACAGATGTTCTGAGACTCTGATCATGTAAAACTGTTGATGCAGCTGCGCGTGTAAAAACACTGACTGAGGAAGCTTTTATAAATATGACTGTTATTTACAGGAGGGTCCGTCTATTTACTGTAATTCAGTCTTTCTCTCCTCAACACGTCTGTTTAACTTTTAAAAGCCACCTGCAGCCTTTAACACTTTTTCTTCTTCCTGCTTTAAAAACCACACACACTCTGTTTCCCACATATTTACCACACACAAACACTCACACACACATTTTCCTCCTGGCTGATGACCTCTGACCTCTGGCTTGTGTTTGTTCCTCTCACACACTCACACATAAACACCAGCACATGCACACACACACACACACACTCTGACGCAGCTCTGGAGGTTTGGGCTTGTCGTGCCGCCATACTGCGCTGCCGTCAGTTTTCTCAGATAGCCTGTAATGAGGCGGCGAGTGGAGCCAAGATGGCCGCTGCCGTGTCATTAGCATTAGCAGTGGAAATGTGGTCGGTTATTAGAGATGGAATATCAATACGAGCTCCGCTGACTTCATGCGAGGCTGTTAGCTGATCCAGCACACAGGAAGCAGCCGAGACACGAGATGACGGTTCACTCTGCAGGAGGAGAAGAAGAAGAAAGACTCCTGAATCTGTTGTTTAGAGAAAAACATCTGCTAACGGGTGTTTTTAGTGTTTTGGAGGCTGCAGGCGAAGACTAATCGACAAATAATCTGAGACACATCCCATTAAAACCACAGCGTCTCTGTTTTAAATCCACTTTGTTGCCTGAGATCCATTTTTTCTCTGATCAGGTCACAAAAAGAAACAACAGCTCAGAGTCACTTTTACCTCCGATTATAACTTTATTTACATCCGTGCACAGCAATCATGTTTAACAAATGAATATATTTGACATTTTTAGGCCATTAAAACACCTCATGAAAATGACTTGTATATGCAGATGTTTGGTTTTATATATTCTTGAGTTTGGTGTTTTATACATCACACTGCACATATATGCACTCTGTTTATTAGCGACACCTGGCTAAAATTATTTTAACAGACTTGCAATAAATCTGCCCTTAAGAGAGGATATAATGTTCGTGCACCATGTTTATATCGACGAGGATGAACAGATTTATTGATTCGTTGTTGTAGCTTTGAGTGGATTTATTGCACAACCAGATATTTTAGTGGAAAACAAATTAAATAATGTTTTTGTGAGTTCATTAACATTTCCTCGTTTACGATGATAGAAATCCTGATCCAGCGAGCGTTATGATGTTTGCTGTTTCAGTGTATTTTATATTTTATTTATTTATTTATCCAAAGTGACTTACAACCAGTGCATTTAAGCAACAAATCAGTCGTATATAAAGGTAATTTTTTAGTTCACAGGTTGATTTCAGACGGCTGATCGAAATTTCTGATAAATTAATCCAAACAGACATCAGAACAGATAACAAACCATCAACGTTCATTTAAATGGTAAATTAGCTCCAACGGCGAGTAACGAAAATGACACAACCGATAGTTCATCTGAGGTCTCACACACACAGAGTTTGGAGGGTGACTGTCGGGAAGAAAGCAAGTTGAGGAATGTCTGAGTTTGGAAAAACGCTGTCAGGAACGATGCCAACTCACCAGCACTACTTACCCTCTGTGTGTGTGTGTGTATGTGTAGTTTTTTATAGTTTTTAGTGTTCAAACTTGCTTACATCTGCTTCTGTTTGTGTATGCATTCCATCTGTGTGTGAGTGTGTGTGTTTACCTCAGGTTGTGTTTGTCCAGTATAAAGCTCTCACTGGTCCAGACCGTTAAACTGGTCGCTTAGAAAGAACAGATGTGGCCAAGAATGTGTTTTTTTGTGTTATTGTTCTTTGTGTGTGTGTGTCTGTGTGTGTGTTTACAGGTGTAAGTGTACGAGTTAAACCCCTTTAAATTGATTTAAAGTGAAACTGCAAGTAGATGTGAATATTGTTTTATTTTAAAACTTTATTCATCATCATGTTGGAGGATGAAGGAAAAAGTAAAATGATAAATGAAAGCACTAAAAATAAAAAAAAGCACATTTTACTCTACTGATTGGGCCGATATCTGTCAGGTAACTGTATAAAAAGTGTGTTAATTGGTTTTTAATTTGACTCTTTTGGCAGAACCTCAGAAAATAGAAGAATAAATCCATCTGATTGATTATTTTTCTTATTAATTAATGTGCCAATCAACCTTCAAATGTCCAAAACACAAAGATATTCAGATATAAAACTGAGAAAAACACAATATTCTCAGAGTCAATCATGAATTGTTAATCAGTCATTCATTTATTTTTGTTGTTGCTCATCAGTCTGACTTTCTTTCTCTCTCGTTTCTTTTTATCTCGTTCTCAGGCAGCAGTAAAGATCACAGAGATGTTTTGGACTTTGCTGTTGACTTTGTTAATGACAGATACACAGATACACAGATAAAGTTAATGACTTTCATCGCAGGATACACGCACCAGAAAACCAAAGAACTGATCACCGATTATTGAAAACACACCTGATGTCACTCAGTTACAAATATTTAAACGCATGTACAGACACTTTTGGTGTGTGTGTGTGTGTTGTGTGTGTTGGTGTGTTTAATGATCTCCTTCTTTCAGGATGTTATTTAAGTCGAAGTTAAAAGGGGGAAAGTGAGTTTTTGCACCGCCTTGAAATTTTCACCTGTGGTTGCCACGACGACAGCCTCTGTTTATTTAGTCTGTCTGTTGTGGCTCGTTACCTCGTGTGTGTGTGTGTGTGTGTGTGTGTGTCATCCAGTAGCAGGTGTGTCCGGTGGTTACAGGTCAGCTGACACATCAGTCGGTCACAGAGCAGCTGAAACATCCGATAAACAAAACAAGCTGCTACGTCCTGTTTATTAAATCATTAAAAAAAAAAAAATATGATGCATAAAAATCTTTAGCGTCAAAAACTGAAAACATGTTTGCAAAGAGAGCAAATGTTTTCTTAAAGGAAAAAGTCTCAGGACAAATGAAAAAACAGTGTTGATCTAAAACATTTTGCGTGATCCAGAAATTCTAAACAGAATTTAACTATAATGGAATAAAATATAAAACAGATAATACATTTAATAATATCCCATCATGCTCAGTGGTGAAACAAGTACTCAGATTCTTTACTCAAGTAAAAGTTATAATTCTGCAGTGAACAAATACTCTGTTAGAAGTAAAACACGCCCTGAATTCAGACTTAAAGGAGCAGTGAGGAGGATTTTTATTCAATTATTTTATTCAGTATTATGTTTTCATTCGTGTAGAAGTGTTTTTGCGCTTTTGTTAGTAAAATGAGACTTTCATATTCACAGAGGCAGCAGATCTTCATCCATGAAGCCCGCCATCTTTCTACGGTAGCCCAGAAGGGACAAATCAAACACTGAAGAGGACCTTTAGTGTTTTCCACTTAAGGTGGAACTAGATCACAAACATGGTCCTCAAAGTAAAAGTACAAACATGTAAAAATAAGATAAGATAAGAGAAAACTTTACTGATTCCATATCGGGGAACTTCACTCGTTAAAGCAGCTCAATAGAGAGACAAATATGAAAGGAGAGTACAAAAAAGAGGTATAAAATATAAAATAAAAAATATAGAAGGTAGATTTATAATTATTCATGTGCTCAGCACTTTAATGTCACAGCTGGTAGAGATGGAGCTCATTTTATTCACTTTATACTGCTCAGTAGTTTAATCTATAATACATATTAATTCATTCATCTGAATTAATTAACAATCTGAATATGATAACTGCATTCATAATTTGAGGATAAAAGCAGCAGAATAGAAGCATAAAATGGATGAAAATACTCAGCTGAAGTACAAATACCTGTGTACCGTCGATGTTTGCATGTTTGTCTCGAACATAACTTGTTCATGTTGTGTACATATATTTTTATTTAATACATTTAGTTTTGTTTGTATGGTTTCAAATAATTATTAAACACACCAAAAAAGATCAATTCTAATCAAATACATTTTAGTTGTTACTTCATCATGCTGTCTGTCTGTGCACAGTTTCAGGTCTGCATCATTGATGTTTTCTACATGTGTGTGTGTCTCACCTGGTTTGCAGGTACATTTAATCACAGGAGCATCAGTTAGTGTCATCAGTCACACCTGAGCTGTTTCACTTTCAGCTCTGTGCTCTTCTTATTTTCACTTTTTCTCACTTTATCTGCAGGATTAAAAACAAACAAACATTTCAGCTGAGTCTGTTTCTTAGAAAGAGTTTTATTCTCCTGTGAGCAGCTGGACGCTTTCAGAAGTTTCTCTCTTTTTCTCTCTCTGATGGTTTTGGACCCCCCCTCTCCCCCTCTCTCCTCCTCTCTCTCTCTCTCTCTCTCCTCTCTCTCTCTCTCTCTCTCTCTCTCTCTCTCTCTCTCTCCCCTCTCTCTCTCTCTCTCTCTCTCTCTCTCTCTCTCCCTCTCTCTCTCCCTCTCTCTCTCTCTCTCTCTCTCTCTCAGTCTTCATCTCTCCAAACCACCACATCACACATCTTTCGCCGGGAGCTCGTCTCTCTTCACACTCCTCCATGTCAGCCTGAACTTTTTTATTCTGCCTGTCTGAACTTTTGAACGCAGATGCACATGAAGATTTTTTCGGATGGATTTTCCTTTTTTTCGTGCTTAAAAGTGCCAAAGAAGAGTTAGAAGAGGACGAACTTTGGGAAATAAAGTGTGTGAGAAAGAAGGAAATAAAAGAGGTGTGTGTGTGTGTGTGTGTGTGTGTTTGAGGGGGAGGACAGTCGTTTAAAAGCTCGGGGAGTGTTTGATCCAATGCGTCCGGAGCGGCCGGTGAAGCAGCAGGAACACCGGAGAGAGACGCCGACAGAGAGGCACGGATCACCGGCTGCTGGACGTTCATGTCTCCGCTCCCCACCGGCACCGAGGTACACTCACATCACGTTACACACACACTGTTATCATGAAACTGCTTTGCATTTATTATAAAAAAGATAAGAGCAGATGGGAGAGCTTCTAAAAAAGATTAAAAAGTTTATAAAAACATTAATAAGAAAGAAATAAGAAGAAAAATGTTCAATAATCAGATCGATCAGCTGACTGTGATCATAAAAAAAGAAAAAGAAACAAAAGATCACTTGAGATATTTTCACAATAAAAGCCCTCCCCCATGGATCGATTACAGTATTGATCATTTGAAAGCTTCTTTCATCCTCATGGTCAGATTTTCTGTATGTTTTGTCCAAGTTTAGTGTGTGTGTCTTTTGCACTTCTGGAAACGTGCAAATGAATGTGTGTTTCCCATTTTTGCGCAAGAGGAAAGAGGAACACTCGCATCCACATGCAAAATATTTTTATTACTATCCTTATGTGGCTGTTTGGTTCTGATTATTTATTGATCGACTGCACAGTGAAGAGTTAAAGAATGCAGTGTGTGTTGTATTTACTGATCCCACTGAAGATGAACCCCCTTTTGGTTTGGATGACCCCGTGACCTTTCCTACAGAGACACCCTAAACAAACAGCTAAATCACTGCCTTGTTCTGTGTGTCTGTCCTGCAGACTGCGATGAACATTTCAACCTGTAGGGGACACCAGCAGGACTGATCACAGGGTCAAACTAGTTTAAATGAGTCTGCAATATAAACACGCTGAACCAAAACCAAACTGATGTGATCCAGATTGAAGGATCGCTCCTGATTTGAGGAGCAGTCTCATGTTTTCACCTCCTTTATTTATATCCTGTCATGTTTTTGTGTTTTTATGTTCACTTTGGTTGCGTGTTTTATTGTGAAAAGAAGGTTGGAGGTGATGTTTTTCAGTTTAAAAGAGGGAGTCGGGGGAGAGATAACGTGGACGTGATCCCTCCTCTTGTCCTGTTTGTTCTCTGAGTCGCTTTCTGTCTCATCTTTCAAACTTCTTTTAAAAACAAACTGACCGCACAAAAAAAATGTGGAAAGTCAGCGAGATGGAGAGAGAGAGAAGTAAGGAAGTGATTATGAAACAGTCTGATCTGTAATAAGTCAGTACAGCTGATTAAATGACATAAAAACTCAGAGTCTGCTGATGTTTTACATTTCGTGTGTCTGCTAACCAGCCCTGTGTGTGTGTGTATGAAGCCTGATATACAGTAAGTTCTTCCTCTGAGCTCCATTAAAAACACATGACATCTTCCTTCATCACCGTGAAAACACACAGTGTAGTTTGTTTCGATTCAATCACACCCACACACACACACACACACTGTCCTGCTGCCACAAATACCAACAAATGTGGATTCATCCGCCGCTGAAAGTAGTCCCAAATAAATGCACTATTTGCTCCTGTTTGTGTGAGAAAACTACCTTTTAAAGACCTTTTGGACATAAAATTAAGTGTTTTTAAAGATTTATGTCTTCAGAAGGAGCCGATGTGCTTCGACTGGTTTGAATCTAAATCATGACATCTTTAGAAAAATAAATAATAATGCCAGACTTATACTTTAATTGAATTGACTGCATGAGGGAAAATCTTTACTAAACATGAAGATGAAAGAAGCTTCCCGAGCTAACTTTTATTGTGAAAGAACAGGCAGGAAACACAAGGCCCTTCTTCCTGACTGAAAAGACCAAACTGTGTTTTTGGCTTCGTTTAAATCTGCTCTGTTGAGTTTTTCTGAGAGATCTCAGTTTAATACAGATACCTGTTTTTGACCAACAATGACTGTCTCTTAGTTTCTAATAGTTGCTGCGAAGTGACAGCAAATGATGTTTTTTAAAATGTAGTGGTGTGTTCAGGTTCCTCTTAACAGCTGGGACATGAAGATTCAACACTTTTTATCATTATCTGATATTTTATCGTTATCTTTTTATTGTTCACGTTTCACATATTTTTAATAAATTGTACAGAGAAACAGTTAATCAGCTTTAAAAAATGATCATTCTAACACCTTATGTTTATATACGAGATAATGTTACGCTGATAGCCAGGTGTGCAGTGACACACACTTAATCACACACACTTAATTTAAGGGTGTGTGTGTGTTCGTGTGGATGGAGGCTGAATCTTTTAGGATTGTGTATCTGTGTGTCAGCCAGCAAGGCCCTTCGATTACTGCCTGAGAAAAACACTAATGGAATTATAATTGTTTGAGTGTGTGTGTGTGTGTGTGTGTGTGTGTGTGTGTGTGTGTGTGTAAAAGTGTGGCAGTGTGTTGGCAGGCAGATGACAGCTGAGCCCTTCTGAGCATCGATCTTACTAATAACACTCTTAGTCAAGAACAAACACACAAATCATTTTCTAAACTGGGTCAAAGTGACTTCTTGTGTGTGTGTGTGTGTGTGCATTGATGCACTGAGTGTGTGTGTGTGTGTGTGGTTTGCAGTGCTTTTTAGAAATGTATAAACTCTTGAGGTTAATTAAGATGGCTGTAGATGAACATTAAAGTAAAAAAGGGAGAAACAAAAACACTTTTTTTAACCTTTTTTGTTCGTTTGTAAAAGGTCAGATGTGTTAAATTTGGCTTCGCCCACTTTGAGGTCGACATTCATTACTGATGATGTCATAGCGAGTTGACAAAGTGTGCAGATGTTGTCGACAGATGCAACTTTCGTTTGACCCCATATGGTGCTCACCACTTGTGTTTGTCCTCAGTACCCAGAGTCCTTTGCACCTGTTTGCATTTGGTTGCTACTCGTCTGAAAACTGAAGTCACCTGAAGTGTTTGTGTCACCTGGTTGTCCATCCAACAAATGTTTTCTCCCCTCATTCCTCCCTCTTTTCCTCTCCAAGAGTATTTTTTCTCTGTTTTGTTTTCTTCGTCTTCCTTCGAGGAACTCTGACTGACTGATGGTGATTTCTGGGAGATGTAGTTTAGAACATTTTAGGGCTGTAAGCGACATATTTTTCAGGTTTTCTTTCACTTTTACCAACAGTTGTCCTCAAAATGGGAAATAAAAGTATTTTGTTATTCCACATAAAAACAGTTGAGTGTGAGGACTTTTTACAGTAGCGGACATCTTTGTTAAAAAACAAAGATTAATTTGAGAGGAATTCACAGCCCAGAGCTCAGACTGCAGAGGAAGGAGGGATGAGGGATGAAAGAGGGAGGAGAAAGTTTGTCAGAATAATAAACATGAAGGAGGATTTTTTTAGAGGCACTGAAGCCTCTTCCTGTTTCATCCGTCCTTCTCTTTCACACCTCCTCTGCTCTCCTCCGTCAGTCCAAACAAGCTCTCCATTAACTTCTTCAAAACAGACCCCTCTTCTTGTTTGTGCCTCAGTCTCTTTTCCTCTTTGTTTAACCGCCTCCTCCTCTCTCCTTTCACTCCTCGCTGCCCTTCTGTGGCACAAAGGACAGGAAACTGGACTTTTAGATCAACAGTTCAATATTCAGAGATGATAAAACCCCAGGAAGTCAGATAATGCTGATAAAAGTCAGCTTTCTCTCCACCTTTGCTATATAACCCCTTAAACACACGTTTTTTTTCATGTAGTACAATTATGCTTTTATTTTGGTGAGTCTTTTCAAAATGATGTGCAGAAATGCATCAAATGTGTTCGATCAACACAAATGAGGATCAGTGACTTTCAGAAAGCGGCTCTGTGGCGCAATGGATAGCGCGTTGGACTTCTAGTTGAACATGAGTGAAGTGATTCAAAGGTTGTGGGTTCGAGTCCCACCAGAGTCAGGTTTTACATGCAGCAAGAGGATTTCAGAGAACAGTTAGTGTGGTGGAAATGGAAGAAAATGCAAAGTTTCTTCACTCAAGATCCAGTGAAAAAGCTGCAAAGGATCTTTGTTACAGTTATAAGCAAATAAGTGGTTCAAAGGTTGTTGGTTCAAATCCTGCTGCAGTTCCTCTTTAGATGAATAAATAAAGATGTCATCCTTATTAAAATAATTTAAAAAGTAAATAAATGTTTATTATTTTATCCTCAGGGAAGTGACACATTAAATGACCGAATGAGGATCCAGTAGGATTTCTAGTTAAAGAAGTGACTCAAAGGTTGTCGGTTCAAATCCCACTGAAGTCGGTCTGTCGATAAACAAATAAAGACATCAGTGAAACTTCAAAGATGACCTTCTAGGTTAAATACATCAATTTGAAAACACTTAAATGCCAATAAATAAATATTTATTAGTCTTTTTATTAGAGGAAGCGACATACACAAGTCCAGTTTGATTTCTAGTTAAAGAAGTGATTCAAAGGTTGTGAGTTCGAGTCCCACCAGAGCCGAGTTTTACATGATGATTTCAGAGAAGGGTCACTGTTTTGGAAATGGAGAAACTGCTCACCACTCCAGTGATATGTGACATTTGTTGGGTCAAGGTTCAGTGAAAAGGTTGCAAAAGCTCACAGAAGCTCTGTTAGCACCGGCCTTCAAGTTAACCTACAAAGAAGTTTCAAAGGTCGAAGGTTCAAGTCCCACTGGAGTTAGTCTGCAGATAATTAGGTGCAGACATCAGTGAAACTTCCTTCCAGGTTAATTGGATCCATTTTTAGATAATTAAAACATCAATAAATAAATATTTTACACAAGTATGTGACACAATAAATGAATGAATGAGGATCCAGTGGGATTTCTAGTTCAAGGCTCAAAGGTTGCGGGTTCGAGTCCCACCCAAGTGGATCTTTAGAGAAAGTCATCATTACGTGTTTAATAACAGCCTTCAGCTCATTCCCGCCCGAATACGCGTGCTCCTTCCTGACCGTGTTTTCAGGTTTCCAGCTTCGCGGCGTCGTCTCTCTGCTCTGCCTTTTAAACACACAAGGAGTCGTTGATTTCACAGGCCAACAGAAATCAAACGCACCCCAACCATCTCAAGTATTTGGAGGCAGTTTTAATATCGAGCCCATGCAGGATAATTATGGGATGTGGGAGGATCGTTTCCTCAGCAACCAGTGTTTGTCGTTTATAATAATTAGTCCGACAATTTAGTGTAGCCTGAGGTCGGACAGAGGCTCTACTGTGACGTACAACAGTGTGTGTGTGTGTGTGTGTGTGGCTCAGGCGACAGTTGTATACCGCAGTGTTTCCGACCTCAGAGCGACACAGTAAACAACATAAACATACGCAACATGCACAAACACACATAAATGCGAGGGAATGAAGAGAATATACATATCCATTACACACACACACACTAAATTTTGGGTACACTTTAAATAAAAAAGTGAATGAGTGTCCTTTATTAACACGTTTATTTTATGGTTTTAGAAGAAAAATGAAGTACTTGTTTTGTGGCTCTGTGGCGTAATGGACAGCGCGTTGGACTTCTAGTGAAACACAGCTGAAGTAATTCAAAGGTTGTGGGTTCAAGTCCCACCAGAGTCAAACTTTATCGACAGTAATCAGGGAACAAAGTGACTCTGAATCTCCGCTGTGAAATATCACGTGTTCAGTGCGATGTTGAGCAACCACGTTGCATGTGGACGATGCTTTCCAATAAAACTCCTTCATGCTTTCGAAGAATGCTCATCTCGTCCGTCTGCAGCGCTCTCATGTTTGGCCCTTTGTGGAGGAGGAGAGCGTGGACCTGATGGTGTTCAGGGAAAAGAAAGTCACTTTGAAACAAAAGCCAATTTCATTTACCTGTCGTACTCTGATTGTTTGGTTTGTAGCAGGGGTTAAACTTTGAGAACGCAGCACGACGTTGCTCATCTGTTTGAATCAGTGAGAGAGATTCAGGAACATCATTTTGTGGTGTAAACGAGCCTGAACTATGCAACTGCACAAAAGCTGGTGCATGTATGAAGAAAACAGTGGATCAACAGTGTTTTAAAAAATGCACTTAAGACGATTAATCTACCCAGTTTGTTTTGCTGCTTCGTGAACAATTACATGATTTTATTTGCTCTTTTTTGTCAGATAGTTTTAGGTTAGGTGTTTCTCAAATAGTCACAGACTGAGCAGTCTTGTTTAAATGTTACAAATTGAGTTAATAAACTGAACTTGGAAATTCTTTTGAGTTGTTGCAGATGTAATCTCAGCTCATTTTATTAATCTATTTTGATAATCAGATGATTGTATGCAGTGTTGGTGCCAGCAACTCATACAGTGGTTTGTACAGATAAATAAATAAATATTATCAGGTTCTCAATAGTATTTCAATTCAGGGGGCGGGGGCGTGAAAATATTTCTGTGCCCTAGGGGGGCATTACAGAAAATAATAGAGAACCACTGGGTTAGGGTGAGTTACATTTCATTTAACAAAACAAAACACAATGCATTACCATAATTTATCATTTTTACAGCCTTTAGATTTATAAAGAAAAGACCTGACTCGATGTGTTTATTTGCAAAAATACGTGAAGCAACAAATGAATTAAAGCTGCAAGCAGCATTGAACGGGCCTTAAATGAAGTGAGACAGACTCCGGCTCATAGAAACTCTGAGGCACAATGACTCTACTTTAACTCTACTGAAGTTAAAACAGAGGCTGTGTGTTTGGAGTCGTACTTTACACTCAGCAGAGTCATTTAAGATGCACCAATCTGACGATGATGAAGATATCAGATGTCAAATATTTCCACAGACACATTAACTGTTGGTGTGTTTGCTGCCCTCAGTGTCACCTCACGCTGATCTGATGTATTATGATGAAACCTGATGTACCAGGTTTGAAACTGAATAATTAAAATTTTCAAGTATCTGAGGTGAATTTAGTTGTTTAGTTCAGTTTTTTTCAGGATTCATTTGAATGTTTTTAGTCTCATAGAGTTGATTTTCTTTCTGCAGCAGCATCACTGAACAATGTTCTAATGTCTTCATTGTGTTTATGGTTTTAAACCAGGTGTGTGCAGTCAAGCTGCTGTTGGTTCAGGTGTGTGTGTGTGTGTGTCCTGCTGTCTCTCTGTACATTCCCATCATGAATCACTGCTCTCTCTCTATGATTCCAGTCACCCCATAAAAAATCGTTGTCTCTGTCATTTTGCTTCTTTCCACTAATTTACACACACACGCACACTAACCTTTTCTCTAACAGCAGTACTTCACTCTGTGTTATTAGTCACACACAAAAGGCATAAATACACAGAGGGAATTTCCAAACACACACACACACACACACACACACACACACACACTCACACTCACACACACACACACACACACAATCATTACACACACACACAGGGAGTCTGTGTAGTTTTGGTTGTCTCTCTGATGACAGATTTAAAGAGTCTCATCTTTATAGTTCGACTGTCCACTGAGAGGACTCCACTTCCCACAATTCAATAGAGAACAATAGAACAGAATAAAAATAGAGCAAAGCAGAGAAAAATGTTGAAAAGGTTGCAGCTACTTCGACCTTTTAATGAGCTGCATGACGGAGGATTTCGTATTTTAGCTTTGAAGAACTTGGTTTGAATTCAGAGAATTACCATAAAAAAGTCCCTGTAAAGGTTTTTGTTCTGATTTCTCCCCTTGATCTTGAACTCAAATACAAACTACAGAGAACAAGCTTCCAGATTTAGCTGTGTGCAAACAGACGGAGGTCAAAGGTCAGAGTCTCTCCGGCTGCTCGGACTCAGACTTCATGTTTCCCTCAGGAGAAGTTTCACAACAGTATTTTTATTTTTTATCAGTCGTCCTCTGTTACATAAGCAGTGATTGAATCTGCTGCAGAGCTTTTCATCGTTTGTCCTGCAGGATTTATCGACTCTGATTTATTAGTCTGCAGTTAAAACACAAACCGAACCAGCTTCAGTTTGTTCTGCATGAAAAGATGATGATGAAAAAGCTGAATGAATAAATCACATAACAATGGAAACAACCTGACAGAATTTCAGTTCTCAACTTAAGACATCAAGATTTTTACTGGACAGGAAGAAATTTTCAGATCAAAACTTTAAACTGACCTAAAAAAACTGTTTGTATTTATTTCTTGTCTCTTAGGAGCAAAAATATCTTCAGTCAGAGTAACAGGTCCTACTGAGTGCACCGCACAGTTTGCACATTCATCTTTCATATCAAAACCTACACGCCTACATTACCAATAATGCAACGTGACAGCTGACAGTTGGGTGGGAGGTTGGGCTGTGTTATATTTTACTGCTTTTAAATCTGTGTGTGTGTGTGTGTCATAAAAACATCATCTGTAACGTGGAACATATTCAGATTCAGTGGCAGGTGGTGAACATGAACTCTGTTGATACGAGATGCTTGTCTGTTAACAGAAGGTGTGTGAACTTGACATGTCACACACACACACACTCACACACACAACCCTTCCATGTTTTGTGTGTGTGTGAATGAGGAACTGGTCGACGCCACGAGCACAATGGAAACAGCAGGACAACAGAGTGGAGCTATTGTGTGTTTGTGTGTATGTTTGAGAGAAATACAGTGTTCAGTGTGTGTATAAAGACACACACACGCACACACAGTGAGACCACACACAGTGTACTGGCCTTTCACGTAGTGTGATGATGTGAATGTGTCAGTGGAATCACACACACACACACACACACACACACAAATAATCCTTAAGTGAGAGAGTGAGGTCGGGCCACTGTTTCAACAAAAAAACATATTTTTGGGTTAAATTTGAACATTATATGTGTGAGTTTGTTAAATTTTAAGAATATTTGTACATTAAAGCAGAGTTTTTATGTCATTTTAGGAAAGATCTCACTGAAACATCTCAACAACATGAAATCATATCAGTTTTCAGATTTATCCTCTCAGGAGACGACTGGTGAAAAACTCGAAAAAAAGACAAACTCTAAGTTAACTTCTACTCTGAGTATTATATACTATTATTATATCCTCACTATATATACTCATACTTAAAAGTTTGGATTTTGCCTTTTAAATAAAGTTATGTTGTCTTTGACGTCCATAATGACAGCAAACATGATTAACATCATTAATAAAAATGGGAATAAAGAAGAACAGCACGCTCATCATCACAAGACAATCAATGAAATGAGAATGAGTTGAAGAGGAGACACACACTTTTGCACACACACACACACACACACACACACTCAGTGGTCCAAGCTAAACAAACGCAGTGACAATGAGTGTAAACTTCCAGTAGTGCTGTTAAGAGAAGAGACACACAGGCGCCCTCTTTGTCTCTCTGTGTGTGTGTGTGTGTGTGTGTGTGTTTTCTGCAAAAAGTGTGAATGGATGGTCATGACACTGTGTGTGTGTGTGTACTTTTCCATCTACATCTAACACTCTTCTGCCACCGCTCTCTCTAAAGCACAATAGGTGTGTGTGTGTGTGTGTGTGTGTGGAAACAGTAGCGGTGTGACACCTGATCATCACCTCCTCGACAGTTTCTCTTTACTGATCAGCTCTTTGTGACATTTTCGTTTTTATCAGATTTCATATTTCAGATTTCATATTTTAAGACGTATAACAAATAGATTCATATTTTTATTATCATGTGCACAACAATTACATGGAGGAATCACTGGCAATGAAATATTTAGAAGAAAGACCACACACGCAAAAGAAAAAAACTGATATAGAACTAAAAATAAATTATAACAATAAATTGATAAAACAAAACATAGACCTAAAATATGAAGAATACAAGTAAATAAAATATACAAATAGATAAAAAATAGAATATGTAAAATACTATAATAAAAATGGGTTTCTTTCCACAGTCTAAATATAAATTACAGTTTTACAAATGCAAGCTTGTTGTGATTAATGTTGTTTGTCAGTTGTGGTGACTTTTGGAGAAACCAAGTTCTCACTATACAAAGCTGCAACAGGTATCAATTAACCACAGGAGAGCAACACTTTGTAAAGCCGACTCTGGTGGGACTCGAACCCACAACCTTTGAATCTCTGCTTCAGAGTTTTACTAGAAGTTCAATGCGCTGTCCGTTGCGCCACAGAGCCACATAAGGGCAAGTCCTTGCCTTGATGATGATCTGCTGTTTCTCTACGTGAGTACCGTTCTTTACATAGATAAACCAAGGACGTTCATGTCAGTTTGTTCACGTGTTTAAGCCACATTCGACCACAGGAACTTTCTCCACAGACGAGGAACCTTTGGAGGAGCTCAGAGCTTTTCCTCCACAGGGACCAGGGTCTAAATGAAGTTCAGGGACTTTATTTTACCCCCCAAAAAGTCTCTGCTCGGGGGGTCGTACTTCAAAAGTACAGAAACTTTAGCTGAATGTTTGTGATTGGTCGAGTATTCCCAGCATTGTATTTTGAAAAGCCTGCATCCTCAAACAAACTGTATTTACGGTTTGTTTTTGTTGACACGAAGCAGAAGAAGGTCTACGACAGACGGAGAGCGACCAAGTCCAGGCCTTACTGAGTATTTATGCTGAGGAGGAAATCCAGCGCAGCAGAAATGACGTGTAAAAACAGCCGTCGCTTTCTCAAACGTCAGCGGACCAATCTGCCTGATCTACAAGGGTCTTTAGACCACGGTGGAAATAAAGACAACAACGGGCTGCAGGAAGATTTTTACTTCATGGAGAAGATTCATGGGACTAAAAGTTTCAGGTACTTTGGGTCGAAATTAAACTTTTATGTACCAGGAGCCAAGAAACTACTTACAAAATAAGAAATGTTTTGTCCTCTTCTTTTTACTGAAGCAAAGAGACTAAAACAAAAGCCAAGTCACACAAACACTGAGCCAGTTGGAAGCTTATTTGTTATATTTCTGTAAATAATCTGTTATATTTCACTGCCACTTCTCTCCGACCTCCCTTACTGACCTGGTTCAACAGACACACAATATTTACCGCCCACAAAACAAGTAAAAAAAAAAAGAAAAGAAATATGCACATGAGATGTGTGCGTGTGCGTGTGTTCAGCAGTGAGTTAAGCTGTCGAATAAACCAGAAGATTTCATTGGTAAATCTTGTTGTGAAGTGCCTGACAGATGACCCTCAGGGCTGAAGCCCAGGAGGCCTCCCTCTGTCAGTGATCTCATATAAACATGAACCCCAAGAGAGGCAGGAAAAATGTAAACACACACACACACACACAGATGGTATAGCTGTGTGTTGCAGTTGCGATATTCAGGAGTCTTCGTGGACTCATTAAGGCACCGGTTGGAGTAATAATTGTAATTATTTTTTCGATGTGATCATCAGAATCTGTAATTGCTGTAATCAATCTCTATTTTCTCTCTTTTCCTTCTCATTGTGCCTAATTGAACTCAAACACCCTAATTAAGCATGACGTCTCCATTTGAACTCTTTATTCTGTTTGCAAACTGTATTTAATTGAACTGCATCTGTTTGGGTCACTTTTCTTTACAGTTTAACTCCTTAAAGTTTCACTGTAATGATCATATAAGGGTTTAAAAACACTGTGAACTTGTACATTTATCACCACAACAAGCTTAGTTTAGTTGTCCTGTAATCGTAACGTAACGTAATTTGATTCAGTACCAGTTTGATCAGATTTACTGTTTTTTCTCTCTAAAACTTGTAAACATCATCCGATCAAAGACACTTCTCTTGAAGGATTCAGTCAGAAAAGAGAGGCAGTCGATCTTTGAAGAAACACTCCTTCTGTTCATAAATTCTCAGAAAGACATAAATACACTCTCAGAAATAAGAAGTCATTTAAAGCAGCTCTTTGAAATGTAAATTCAACGCAGATTGAGCCTGATTATTTCACTAATTAGGTGATTATTCTGTTTCTCCATGAA
The DNA here is from genome assembly GCA_023238725.1 of Scortum barcoo. Taxonomy (NCBI): domain Eukaryota; kingdom Metazoa; phylum Chordata; class Actinopteri; order Centrarchiformes; family Terapontidae; genus Scortum; species Scortum barcoo. The sequence continues at coordinate 2,220,633 of CM041552.1, read as the reverse complement.
ACAACAAAGTCCTTATAACCAAGACTTCCAGCTTTACCGTTACAGAGCCACTGTGTCACTTTTAAACATCAAACCCAAAACCTTTGAATCACTTCTGTCCTGTCCTAACAAAATACTGTGCCTGTCCACATTCAGACCTTTCTCTTTTTGTATTTTATATTTATGGTTATGACCTGTTAGTGGTTAGGTTTTATGGGTCACTCTCTCCATAAAGCCAGTTGAATTCAAGGATGTAAGAAATATAAGAAGTAGGACATGTCTTGCCAAGGCTCTGTGGTGCAATGGACAGTGCATTGGACTTCTAGATAAAGATAAAGTGATTCAAAGGTTGTGGGTTCGAGTCCCACCAGAGTCAGTTTTAGTTGCATCAAAGTGACTTAGCAGAAATGTTAAGAATCAAAAACTGCTGAAAAGTAAGAAGTGGTTCAAAGGTTGTTGATTGAAGTCCCACTGAAGTCAGTATGTAGTTAGTTTTCCTCAGTTTCAAAATAATCCAGTGATGATTGTGTGAACATGTGCTCGCTGCAAACTGTAGCTGCAAATATCCAACATGGCGTACTTTTAACAGAGACAGTCTGACAACATAAAAACAAATTTAAGCTAAAGAAAAAGATCACACTGCAGCAGCATTATACTCCATGTTTGTGAGATTGTTTGTGTCAGTGTGAGTTAACTGCTCTGACAGGAAGCCGTGAACTCTGACCTTTGACCTTTTAAATGTCGAGCTGAAGCTGGCGGAGGTGAAACTGTCGGGTCAGAAGTGTTTGACGTCGCTGTTCAATCTGACGGAGCTGATGCCCGTCTACAGTCTGTCTGGTTACTGTGGAAACGAGATAGGGCTTCAACAACACACACACACACACACGGAAGTAAGTAAGTGATGTAAGCGAGACTGTTGGTCTGCTGCCTCGTCGGTCACTGAGGTGTGTGTGTGTGATGAGGTGTGTATGAAGCGGATGCACCTGGAAATACCTTGGAAGATGATGAAGAGGGTGGCCAAATTAACCACACATATCCATTACACACACACA